>APFE030998738.1:106422-188436 GCA_000404065.3 Pinus taeda | reverse complement strand
TAGATACCAAATTTCACTTCATACGTGAATTGGTTAACAATGGTGAGATTGTTTTGCAGCACTGCAGAACAGAGGATCAACTCGCTGACATCTTGACAAAACCATTGCTAAAGAAAGGTTTTGATCATTTCAGAAAATGCCTGGGTATGCAGCAGTTGAAATTAAGGGGGAGTGTTGGAATTTAATTCCAACTGCAAACAATTAATGCAGAACAAAATCTGATCTTCAGCAGCTATTTCAGATTGTTCGGTGCCGCAAAGTCTTCTGATATTTTTGAGCATTAAATTCAGAAATTAATCCCCTGCAGACAACCGACTTATTTTTTCCGTAAAATTCATCACTGCCTCTTCTGCAATAAATACAGAGATAAAGATCAGCAGATTTTTTACTTAGTTTATAGTTTAATTCAGATATTTATTTTCCTATAAATGTAATGCACAGCAATCCTGTTTTCTAATGAGAAGAAGTGCAAGAGAGGCAGCATAAGCAGAAAAGAACAACAGTTTTGTTTTCTGTGATTTAGAACAGCAGTTCTGTTTTTGTACTTTGAGCGAAGGTTAGAAGAACAAGTGTGTGTCTCTTCTGTAAATGCACAGCAAGTGCTGAACCTGCGATTTTCTGAGATAGAAAATCGATTTATGGAACTGAAGCGTTCCTCTTGTAACAACTAAGTTTTTGTATGAGTTTTGTTTATAGTTTATAAATACAAGTTTACTGTTTTGCTGATTTCAGTTGCTGTTACACCAAGTGTCAAAAACACTTTGATTTCACTCTCCAAGTTTATTAGTGATTTGACGCCCTTTGATTTAGTTGCTGTTACACAAAGCGTCACTTTTCTTAAAGTGCCTTAGCGTCAAAAACAGTTTTCTGTTTTTTCTGAGTTATTAAAAAACAGAGTATTTTTCCCGTTGCTGCAACACCACGATCAGCGTTGCTGCAACACCAAACTGTGTTGCTGCAACACCGTTTCCAGCAAGCAATTTTTCTGTTTTTCTGTGTTAACAAAAACAGAGTGTTATTTCCTGTTGCTGCAACACCGAATCTTGTTGCTGCAACACCAAGTCCAGAAAATGAAATTATCAGTTTTCTGCGCAGAAACAGAGCAGTTTTCTTTTGTCAGTTTGTTAAGGAATTTAGCAGAAAATTCCATCATATCAGAGAGTTGTTCTATGATGTTTTGTGTTATGGAATTCACCATAAAATTCCAACATTCTCTTCTCAATGCTTTCATTGAGGTTTATTTTTTTTCCTTAATCAATTGGTTCTCTCAAATCTTACTTCAAAGTTTTCAAAGGTTGGGCCCTAGCTCTTTGAGTTTTAAAAAATGTCAATTTTACTGTCCTGATCTTGAAGAAAGAAAGATGGCATGAGAAGCCTCTTAGTATATTGGCTATTTTTTGTGGGTTTCATTGGGTTCTTTATCATGCTGATCATATATGGAAGGAACAAGAACATGATGATTTTTGGAGTTTTGATGGAATTCCAAACACATCTCATTGCATTCCATTTAAATGAGTGTTTCCTTTTTTTATAATTCACCACAGCATCGAAAATATAAAACCAACAAATTGCTTCCTCTTACCATCTTCCAATATCTGTAAACCTATAATGTAAAACAATCTTTTAAGTCAGTTTAGGTAGAGGCAAACTTTGGGCGAAATGTTTCGAAAGCGATTGTGTCCTCAATATTATTGCCTCAGGCCTTCAGCATGGATAATCCCAAGCCTACTGGGCAACCCCGGGTTCTGGATTATATTTTTGTTGTCTCCATTATTTGGATACTCATGCTTCGAGTATTCCTACATTAAGTCAACGTCATTGATATGTGAATAAGGATAAGGACATAAATGCCAAACCGGGTACTTCATGTGTGTCTCTAAGGAGACCCCGTCACAAATATTATTTTAGGCTGAAATATACATACATCCAAATCACAATAAAACTTGCATCGGTATATGTAACTGCATCTTTGGACAACAAACTAGATTAAACAAGTCATAAGATGTATATTGAATTTCCCAATACAAAGTGGGCCAGGGTTATTTTCTGCGGGCAATCCGGGTGTATTATGTAGTTGAGCAATACTTGTTTCGTAAGACTATGAACAAACGGATTGAATTTATGTAACACATTTAACCTATTTGTGTGTGATTATTTAACCACATTTATTAATATGGTTGATATGTTCGGAGTATATCAACTATATATACAACCATATTTTCTAATATAGTTGATATATGTGGATAGGCCTATATCAACCACATTAATAATTATTATGTGTAATTTTTATAAAACTAACTATTTATGATTATTAATAACTATATAAATAATAACAACCCTATTCTTATAGTATTTTATATGAGTGATTGTATATTAATATTATATGTAATAACATTAAATGATGATTAATAATATATAACAAAGTATTATTATTATTGTTATTTACTTTATAAGTATATAATATATATATAATAATATATATATTATTATTATTATATATTATATATTATATAAAATATAATATTATTGCCCAGACCGATTTACCTTTTATATAATACGTTATTATTGATTATTTTTATTATATTAATTCATAATATATGTAAGTTAGATTAACAAAAAATCTTCACTAACATTAATATTTTAATAAGTAAGAATAATTATTTTAGTAGAATGTGTGCCTTAAGGCTTTATTCTTGTCTATGACAAAAACATTGTAATATATATATTAATAATTTATTGTATTCATTTTTATAAATTGTAAATGAAATTGCTATTTTATTAAAAAACAATCTATTTTTTTAGAAATATAAATTTCTTATTTTTTATAATATTTTAATTTATAATAAACTTAATTAACAGTTCAAATTTTATTGTGAAACAATAATAATATTTTTTTAATTAAGTAAATTAAATAATATAACAGTGGAATATTAATTGAATTATTAAGATAATGATTAATTAATCATCTTACATAATAATAATTAATAATGATAGTCATAATAATAATAATAATTAATTCTTTGTCACAATGTGACGTTGGACCATGGTCGACCGCGATTGCCATGGTTGATTTTCATATGGAGACAATATTTGTTACAAAGCGACATTTGATCATGGTTGACCATGGTTGACTATGATTCACCGTGTTTGATTCAAAGGAATAACAAACCATTGGGATTTATACTAAAAACCCAAGATTGACTATGGTTGTAGATGTTTGATTCTATAAGACATGGTTGACCACAATCAACCATAGTTGACCATAGTTAACAAGGACTGTCCATGATTTTATATGGAGACATTTTTTGTTAGATTGTGACATCAAACCATGGTTGATCATGGTTGGTTATGGTTGACCATGGTTGACCATGATTGATATTATAAACCCAACGGATTGATATTATCAACCGTAGGGAAAGATAAACCCAATGGATTAATATTAAAACCCCATGATTGACAATAGTTGACAACGGTTAACCATGGTTGACATTAGAAACCTAAGGGGATACTGATTGATATTATAAACCCAAAGGAATAATAAACCCAATTAATACTAAAACCCTAAGGGATTATGAACCTATGGGAATAATATTAAACCCAAGGGACTAATATTATAAACTCAAGGTATAAAATCCTAAGGTAAATATTAAAAATACTAAAATAAACATGGTTGAGCATGGTTGATTTTCATATTGAGAATATCCTTGTCACAACGTGACATTGGACCATGGTTGACCATTGTTCATTATGGGTAACGATTGTTGAATATAATTAAACCCTAGGAATATGAACCCTTATATCAATAAACGCAAGGGATTTTTATTATAAACCCATGGTAATAATAAACCTAAGGGATAACAATTATAAACCCAAAGTACATAAACCCCAACATCAATACTATAAACCCTAAAATAAACATGGTTGACCATGGTTGACTAAGTTGATTTCCATATAGAGACAATCTTTGTTAGAAATATGAAACATTGGCCCATGGTCAACAATGGTTGACCATGATTGATTTTCATATCGAGACAATCATTGTCGAACACAACGTTAGACCATGGTTGACAATGCTTGATTTCCATATCCAACCTTGTTTGACCATGGTTGAATATGGTTGGTTATTATTGACCATAGTTGATAGTGATTAATATTATAAACCCAATGGATTGATATTATAATCCCAAGGGATTAATACTAAAATCCCAAGGGATTATGAACCCAAGGGAATAATATTAAATCCAAGGGACTAACATTATACATGCAATGTATATAAACCTTAAGGTAAATATTATAAAAACTAAAATAAACATGATTGACCATCATTGATTTTCATATTGAGACATTCCTTATCACAATTCCATGTTCGGTTGACGTCATAATCAAACATGGTTGAACGAGGAAGAATAAACCCGAGCGTTTCATATTATAAATCAGAAAGAATAATAAACCCAAGGGGTTAATAGTAAAACCCCAAGGGATTTTGAACCAGAGGGAATAATATTAAACCCAAGATATAAAAACCCTAAGAAAAATATTAAAAACACTAAGATAAACATGGTTGAGCATAGTTGCTTTTCATATTGAGAAAATCCTTTTGAAAATGCGGCATTAAACCATGGTTGACCATGCTTGAACATGGTTGACTATTGTTGAATAATATTAAACCTTAGGAATATAAATGCTTACATCAAAGTGGATTGTTATTATAAACCCAAGGGAATAATAAACCTAAGGTATAAAGATTATAAACCCAAGGTATATAAACCCTAACATGAATATTACAAACCCTAAAATAAATAGTGTTGACCATGGTTGACCATGATTGATTTAAATATAGATACAATCCCTATCACAATGCAATGTTGGACCATGGTTAACCATGGTTGACCATGATTGATTTTCATATCAAGACCATATTTGTGAGAAAAAAAGTTGGACCATGGTTGATTTCCATATCAATGTGGTTTGACCATGGTTGAAGATGGTTGCCTATGATTGACCATGGTTTACCATGATTAATATTGTAGACCTAATGGATTGATATTAGAAAACTAAGGGATTAATACTAAAACTCCAAGGGATAATGAACCCAAGGGAATAGCATTTAACACAATGGACTAATATTATAGACCCAACATATATAAACCCTAGGATAAATATTATAAACACTAAAGCAATCATGATTGACCATGGTTGATCATGGTTTATTTTCATGCTGAGACAATTTTTGGCACAATGTGACAATCAACCATGGTTGAACATAGTTGGCTATGATTGACAATGGTTGACCATGATTGATATTATACACCTAAGGGAATAATAACTCCAAGGGATTGATATCATAAACCTAAATGAATAATAAACCGAAGGGATTAATACTAAAAAACCAAGGGATTATGAACCCAAGGGAGTAAAATTAAACCTAAGGGACTAATATTATAAACCCAACGCATATAAACCCTAAGAAAAATAATATAAACACTAAAATAAACATGATTGACCATCACTGATTTTCATCTTGAGACAATCCTTATCACAATTCCATGTTGGACCATGGTTGAGATCATAATAAACCATGGTTGACTAGGGAATAATAAACCCAAGCAATTGATATTATAAAAGCAAAGGAACAATAAAACGAAGGGATTAATATTAAAACCCCAAGGGATTATGAACCTAAGGAAATAATATTAAGCCCAAGGGACTAATATTTTAAACCCAAGCTATATAAACCCTAAGTGGAGATAATTTTTGTTATAATGTGAGATCCGACCATGATTAACCATAGTTGACCATCATTGGTTATAGATGACCATCATTTTTATTATAAACCCAAGTTAACAATAAACCCAAGGGATTGTTATTATCAACCCAGGGGAAACATAAACCCAAGGGATTAATACTAAAACCCCAAGGGATTATGAACCGAAGCGAATAATTTTAAACCCAAGGGACTAATATTATAAACCCAACAGTGGTAAACTGAAATAAAATATTATAAACACTAAAATAAATATGGTTTATTTTCATGATGAGACAATTCTTGTCACAATGCGACATTCAATGATGGTTGACCATGATTGATATTATAAACCTGAGGGAATAATAAACCCAAGGGAGTAATACCAAAAACCCAAGGGACTAATATTATAAAGGAAGTGTATATAAGCTCTAAGATAAATAGTATAAACATTATAATAAACATGATTGACCATTGTTGATTTTCATATTGAGCTAATCCTTATCAGAATTCCATGTTAGACCACGGTTGACCATAGTTGCCATAATAATAAACCATGGTTGACCGGGAATAATAAACCCAAGGGAAACATAAACATAAGGTATTAATATTAAAACCCCAAGGGATTATGACACCAAGTGAATAATATTAAACCCAAGGGACTAATATTATAAACGTAACATTGATAAACCCAATTATAATCCCAAGGGATTAATACTCAAACCCCATGACTGACCATAGTTGACAATATTTGAACTTGATTGATATTGTAAACCTAAGGGAATAATAAACCCAAAGGAATGATAAACCCAAGGGATTAATACTAAAACCCCAAGGGATTATGAAGATAAGCGAATAATATTAAACCCAAGGGACTAATATTATAAACCCAAGCTATAAAAACCCTAAGATAAATATTAAAAATACTAAAATAAACATGGTTGAGCATGGTTATTTTTCATATTTAGACAATCCTTGCCACAATGTGACATTGGACCATGGTTGACCATGGTTAAACATTGTTAAATATGATTAAACCCTAGGAATATGAACCTGTTGTAGCCGCTGCAACAACCCCTACAAAATTTTCAAATTCTTATAAATTTTGGAGCCCCTCCACCTTTTCTGTAGCTACCACCAATCCTTAAAGTCTATTCAGAAGCTGGGAAACCCAAGAAAGTTCTAGACAAGACTCATGTCTCTTTCATAAGACAAACCATGTTGCACAAGTCGCAAAGTCGCATAGGTCCACAAGGTTGCACAAGTCACACAAGTCACACCTCGCATAGGCTGCAGGTTGCATAGGTCACAGGTCGCATAGGTCGTAGGTCACATAGGTCGCAAAGATGGCATAGGTCACACAGTTCGCAAGGTCACATAGGTCACAGGTCGCATAGGCCACAGGTCACATAGGTCACAAGGTCATGTAGTGGCACCTCCAACCGCTCAACTATCATGCAACCTCGTGACCTTCTGAGTTGCAAAGTTGTAAAAGTGACAGGTCGCATAGGTTGCACAGGTCCCAAAGGTTGCACATGTCACACAAGTCACAGGTTTCATAGGTCGCAAGGTCACATAGGTCGCAGATCGCATAGGTCACAGGTCGCATAGGTCCTAAGGTTGCGTAGTCGCACCTCCCACCGCTCAATAATCATGCGACCCCACAACCTTTTGAGTCGTAAAGTCGCAAAGCCGCAAAGTCTCCTTCATCACTGTCAGTCCCTCGTGCAACTATGCGACTCTGTCACTCGCAAAGGTCACATAGGTTGCACAAGTCGCAGGTCACATAGGTCGTAGGTCGCATAGGTCACATAGGTCACATAGATATCATAGGTCGCAAAGGTTTCATAGGTCGCATAGGTCGCATGGGTCATAAAGGTCACACACTAACCTATATTAGGCCCTGCGACCCATGCTTGCCCACATGCACGACCTAAGACTATAAATATAGGCCTCAACCGGCTATTTACGTAGTACCTTTGCAAGTGTTTAAAAACAACACAATGGAACAATTCCCAACATGTACGATGAGGATGAAAAACAGTGGGAAAGGTGATACAACAATAATAATCTAACCACTGAAGGAAAGAGACTATTGATGCCAAGACATGGAACGTATCAATGCATAGATTTGTGACCATGAAATTGCAAGAGATGTCAAGACTATGAATTTTGGGTCATATTAATTGTGATATTTATATCGTATATTTCATCAAAGTACATTTTTCTTGATGATTAATTTGTGATTTTGTACATATGCAAGATTGAAGTGGTGAAGCCAAGTACCTGTCATTTATGTAGACACTTGAGCCCACTTGTTGCTAAAATGACCCAAAGGATCATTGGTGTAGAAATGCATGATCCTGGTCAACAACAGATATTGAAGTCAAGCTAGCTCCAACGCAGAAGGAAGGTAGAAAGATATTGGCATCTTCTACAGTAGCATAGAACATGTTTGTGAATATGAAAGGTCATGTGTAATACCAAAAGTCACCATGTAGATGAAAAGTCATGAGGAAGTTCAAGTGTGAAGGGTAGGGCAAGAGTCACTCTCACCATCTAAATATACCCTCATGCCTCATTTTGAAAAAGTGCGCTTTTGAGAAGGACTCTTTTGGAGATATATAGACATTACTTAAGAGAATTTATGTCCTTCTAATTGATACAAGGAGTATTTGTACGTTTCCATTATTGGATTCTTTAGATCCTTTATGTCATAATGCCATGAGTATTTTCTTCGCTTGATGGATCGAATGTTCCTGAAAGCTCTTTGATGTGCAGTTTCCTCATATGGTATCTCATACTCCAAACTTTGTGTTTCTTCGTATGAATGGTATTTGATTCACTAACTCTATGCTCATGCCGGTGAACTATTTCTTTCGTATTGGTATAATATGTTTGATTGCACCTTTGTTTATGCTCATAAATGTTTGATCATTGTGAACTAATTTACAATTAACAAGCATTTTATTTGGGAAAACATGAGCCTTATTTGAAGCCTGCTAACAGTAACTTTACATTAGATTTATGTTGTTTATAGTCTAGCTATTCATGGTTTATGTGGCATAAAATATCTGTCAATTATTTCCTTGTATTTATTGAAGTACATGCTTTCACTTGAGTTTATATTTGGCCTCCTTCTGAAGCAAGCTCAACAAAACTGAATGATAGTTGGGCCTACATACTGAAAGGGACCCCTATCATAGACGGTGTAGGCTCTAGTTGGGAACCTAAACCTGATATGTCCCCCTTGCTGTTGGCACATATTTCAAACCCATCAACAGATTTAGCACTAGAAGGAGGGCTAATCGACAAGTTAAGCCCTTGGTTCCTACATTTTAGTCTCATATCTGTTAATGGCTCCAACCAAAATCTTTCTCCCGGAGTGTTTATCTAGTTTGTCTATTTTCTGATTTTCCATTCACCAGGAGCAGCTCCATCACTTGTCTCAGTTAAAGTTTGATGGTCAGGATTGAACAATCTTAAATGAGCACGTTTCTAATTTTTTCGAGTTTTGTGAAAATTTTGAGATCAATGATGAAGAGTTTTCTTGTGCATTGTTCTCCCTCCCCCTTGAAGCTCATGCCAAGCAATGGGCCACACGTTTCGAGCAGCGTCCATTCATTTGTTCGAGCAAATCATCAGTAAGCTCTAACAAGCATTTGACAAGTACAACTTTCAAGATGTGTTAAAGAGGATAAATGAGCTTAGGGTGAAACCCGAGGAATCTTTAGAGGGTTTTTCTTTTAGATCTGTGCATGTTTGTTTTGAATTTCCTAAAACTGATATTAACTAGGTGTATTTGAATATAAACTTTCAGTGTTTGGTTCTCGTTTCTTTACAACATTTTCAATTAGAAACAATTCCTGCTCTGCATGAGTATCGTCATAATTTGCATATTATAAAGTGTCCAAATTCTTCCCCTAATTTTGTTTGTTGGCCTATCTCTTTGAATATGGAACAACATCAAACCCTTGTGGAAAAGATTACTGTTTGTGGGATTTCTCATCCTCCTCTTGACTTGTTACATAATAATATTGTGACCGTAAACGGTTAAAATGATGAACAATGCTTTCTGGGAAACGGATCTGATGGTCTAATCTCTAAATCCCTCATACATTCTATTGGTTTGGAATCTAAAAATCACATAAAATTTGTTCCAATCGAGGCCATTCAACATACGTCACACTATATCTCGGGATTTGATTCAACTGTGCATGATGCCGTTGGTCTTGTCTCAAGTAATGTTGACTATCTTATCAAATCCATGGAGAATATCAAGCCTTTAAATTCATCTTTCTCTTTGTTGAACGTAAATGGGCAGGATGTGAGTTCGGGTTTGATTGGTGTTCCTTCATCTTACCCTACACATCCATCCTACCCTGATTTAGTCTATGGGTCTACTGCACTGGCAGTTCCTTCGAATCATTCATATCCTTATCTCACTTGCATTGATTGCAATCATGTGCATGGAGGCGAGGTTTCGCAGTCAAGGGATGTAGAGTCTAAATCCCTTATGCCAGATCTTTGCCACTTGCAGCCTTTAACAAGTGATTTTCCTACTTATCCGACTATTGATCCTATCAATTCCCCAGAATTTGATGACCCAACATTCGAATGTCTAGGGAACCATTTGGAAGTTGAGGCACTTCAGCTTTTGCTAATGGTTATGTTATGTTCCCACGTTCCCGATGAGATCCCTGAACCTAGTCGAATTATGGTTTTTACAAATCACGCTCCTCACAATAGTTTCTCACCGGATGCAAGCTCATCTTGGAAGCCTTGTGATTGGAGAAATGTATCTTTGAGAAAATATTTCCATCACCTTTCAACTGAGGTGCATCAACCTCTTTATCCTATTTTGTTTTTTAAGGGGAGTGCTCTGGCCATTGCCTCAAATATTTTTTATTGTCTCCCAGCGAATACAAACTATCAACATACACAATCAAATGATACCTTACAATATGCTATATGGGAGGGTGTTAATCACCTGATCTCCCCTTCGTTTGATACTCTTGCGGTTGATTGAGTTCATGCTCTAGAATTTAAATAATCCCATTTGTCGAGCTACCATTCTATCAATTTTCAGTCAATGGATCCAATCCAAAATATTTTCATTGATAGTTGTTCGGTCACAACCAACGATAACCATATGCACTCACATATTAAGCATGTGGAGCTACCAATATTGGATGGTGTGTCATTTGAAGGTTCAAAAGTTAGCGAGGACAATGAGGCACTTCAGCGTCTACTAATGGTTATCTCAGGTCCTCACGTCCTTGATGAAGTCCATGAACAATTTCAAACTAGGGTTTTTAAAATTGGGGTTTCTATGTTTGAATCCTTAAGGATCTTAGTTACACCCAACAGGGGCCCCTATTTTCAAGGTTATCAAGTTTTTCATCCTCTACATCATGATAGGGTTGTTGATTGGATCAAATTTGGCAGATTCCCTTACTAGTCGACAACATCTTACCTTACTTGCATTGGATTTAGGGTTAGGCATAAACGAATGGATGTTATGGCTGGATGATTATAAATTTCATGCTTGTGGTTCAGTTTATCAGGATTGGATGGTAGTTTTCCTTGAAAGGTCTTCTCTGACACATTTCCCTGTAGGTGGACAAGGTGTTCTTGTTGTTGTGCATGTTTTACAGGTAAACATGTTATGTTTTTCGTAACTCTTTCCACAAATTCTAATTATTGTCATCTTTATTTTTGCAGGTTGGGAACTGCTGCAGTGGCTACATTGGAAGTTTGATTTCACATAACCCGACCTATACTTTGGTTAAATTAGGATTTAGGGTTTTAGACAACCTATGTTCTAGTTTGGCATATTAGTTGGCTGATTGGAATTTGCTTTGTGATTGAAATTTTTTCATGCTTCATTTCTTTACTGTAGGTAGTTAGTTCACTGCATGTTTATTTTGGATCATGTCCTTACATTTTCTTATTATTACATGGAATCTATGAAGCCTTTTCATATGCATTGCATTGGTATTTTTAAATATAATTAGCTTATCTCTTCTGTACATATCATTACCTTGCATCATAAGCCCTGTCCACTGCATTACATCATACATCTTTTCCTTCTTAACAAACACTTGCCTTTGACATAACCTAGAAATTCCCTCTCTTTCGCATGCCACTTGATTGAGCCTCCATGAGCTTGAAGCTTTCGAACCTTTGATAATGTGAATATATTGCTCACGCCATTTTTTTCACTTATTCAAACCTTAATCTACATTACTTTGACCTCTTTGCACATGTTGAAACCCTAGGAGAGTTTCCCTAGTCATCAAAAACCATAGAATTTAAACCTGAGCCCTAATGATTGTTTGAAGTTGTGATGGTCACGCCAATGGGTAGCTTCTCTTAGAATCAACCATGAATGTTGCCTCCTGGATATCTTTCCTATGAGTCTAATTTACTTACAAGCAAGAGAAGAGGAGGCTACTAGTGGGGAACCCTAATCAATTTGAATGACCTATACCCTTAACCTGAACCTTGTGCTCACCATGGTCGTAATTGTTTCAATGACTTGTTTTGTTCGTTCACATTTTAACTCGAGATGAGATGAGAAAGCTTGAGATGAAGGAAAACCTAAATCACGATATCTTTTAGTTTCTGTCAAACAAGAAACAACCTCTCTTGCTCATAAAATAAGTCGGGATCCCTCGTCCTCCCTAGCATAATGAATGTTGTGTAATAAGTGTAAATTTACACATAAAAGAAAAGGAAGTTAAATAAAGGGTTAAGGATCAAGATAGGCTTCCTACGTAGAGAGGTAATGGAATGACTCCACCAAGATACTGTCTAGGCTCACTGGCAGTGGAGAAAAGGTTATGATTTCTTGGAGTGACTCCACTGGGGTACTGTCCAGGCCTGTAGGCAGTGGAGCAACACTAGAAACTTATTTTATAATTCTTAATATAATAAGCCCTCTGCCTCATGCTTTGCATCATCATCGACTATTGGCAAATGTGAACTCCTAATTAGATGTTTACTGACTAACAGAACCTGGATGAAACACGAAGAGAAGGCATATCTATAAAGTTCAAGGTAATAGGTACCCATAGCAACTGTTCAATATTCCCTTCCATCGTTATCTAGACTTGAGCTATTGTAGGGATGTGGGCCAAGATGCTAAATTCTACCAGTGAATCGCCAATTGTTATAGCCACTGCAACAACCCCTCCAAAATTATCAAACTCTTCTAAATTTTGGAGCCCCTCCACCTTTTCCACAGCTACCACCCATCCTTAGAGTCTATTCAAAAGCCAGGAAACCCTAGAAAGTTCTAGAAAAGACTCACGCCTCTTTCATAAGCCAAACCAAGTCACACAAGTCGCAAAATCACACAGGTCCCAAAGGTCGCACAAGTGGCATGTCACATAAGTCGCAAGTTGCAAAGGTCACAGGTTGCACACATCGCAGGTGGCATAGGTTGTAGGTCGCATAGGTCGCAAAGATCGTGCAGGTCACACAGGTTGCAAGTCACATAGGTCATAGGTCATAGGTCGCATAGGTTGCAGGTCACATAAGTTGCAGATCGCATAGATCACAGGTCACAAGGTTGTGTAGTCACACCTCCAACCACTGAACTATCATGCGACCGCACGACCTTCCTAGTTGCAAAGTCGCAAAGGTTGCAGGTCACATAGGTTGCATAGGTCCCAAAGGTCGCACAAGTCGCACAAGTCACAAGTCACATCGGTTGTAAGGTCGCATAGGTCATAGGTCGTATAGGTCATAAGCCACATACCTTGCAAGGTCTCGTAGTCACACCCGCTCAACTATCATCTGGCCTCGCGACCCCGCAACCTCCTGAGTTGCAATGTTACAAAGTAGAAAATTCATCTTCATTATCGTCAATCCTTCATGCAATTATGTGACTTTGTGGCTCGTAAAGGTCATATAGGTCGGACAAGTCACAGGTCGCATAGGTCTCAGGTTGCATAGGTTTCAGGTCACATAGGTCACATAGGTCGCACAGATAGCATATGTCGCAAAGGTTTCACAAGTCGCATAGATCGCATGGGTCGCAAAGGTCGCACACTAACCTAGATTAGGCCCTGCAACCCATGCAACCCCACATGCACGACCTAAGACTATAAATATAGGCCTCAACTGGCCATTTACTTAGTGCCTTTGCACATGTTTAAAAACAATAAAATGCAACAATGCCCAACATGTATGATGAGGATGAAAAGGAGTGTGAAAGGTGATATAACAATGATAATCTAACCACTCAAGGAAAGAAACTAGTGATGCCAAGACATGGAACGTATCAATGCATAGATTTGTGACCATGAAATTACAAGAGATATCAAGGCTATGAATTTTGGCTCATATTAATTGTGATATTTATATCTTATATTTCATCAAAGTACATTTTTTCTTGATGATTAATTTATGATTTTGTACATGTGTAGGATTGAAGTGGTGAAGGAAAGTCACTGTCATTTATGCATACAGTTGAGCCCATTTGTTTCTAAAATGACCCAAAGGATCCTTGTTGCGGAAAATGCATGATCTTGGCCAACAACAAATATTGAAGTAAAGCTAGCTTGATGGAAGAAGGAAGGTAGAAAGATATTGGCATCTTCTACAGTAGCATAGAACATGTTTGTGAATATGAAAGGTCATGTGTAATACCAAAAGTCACCTTGTAGATGAAAATTCATGAGGAAGCTCAAGTGTCAAGGGTAGGCCAAGAGTCACTCTCACCCTATAAATATAACCTCATACCTCATTTCGAAAAAGGGGGCTTTTGAGAAGGACTCTTTTGGAGATATATATACATTACTTAAGAGAATTTATGTCCTTCTAATTGATACAAGGAGTCTTTGTACGTTTCTGCTATTGGATTCTTTAGATATATTATGTTCTAATGCCATGAGTATTTTCTTCACTTGATGGATCAGATGTTCTTGAAAGCTCTTTGGTGTGCGGTTTCCTCATGTGTTGTCTCATACTCCAAATTTTGTTTTGCTTCGTATGAATTGTTTTTGATTCACTAACTCTATGCTCATGCCAGTGAACTATTTCTTTGGTATTGGTATAATCTGTTTGACTGCACCTTTGTTTATGCTCATAAATGTTTGATCATTATGAACTAATTTACAATTACTAAGAAATTTATATGGGCAAACATGAGTATTATTTGAAGCCTGCTAATAGTAACTTTACATAAGATTTATGTTGTTTATAGTCTGGCTATTCGTGGTTTATGTGGCATAAAATATTTGTCAATTATTTCCTTGTATTTATTGAGGTACATGCTTTCAATTGAGTTTATATTTCACCTCCTTCCAAAGCAAGCTCAACAAAACTAAACGGTAACTAGGCCTACATATCGGAAAGGACCCCTATAACAAATGGTGCAAGCTCTAGTTGGGAACCTACACCGAGAAGGTCCCCTTCGCTGTTGGCGGAGAATTCCAGCCCATCAACAGAACTGTTAGATCAAGAAACCCAAGGGATTTATATTATAAACCAAAGGGAATGATAAACCTAAGGGATAAGAATTATAAACCCAAGCTATATAAACCCTAACATCAATATTATAAACCCTAAAATAAACATGGATGACCATGGTTGACTATGTTGATTTCCATATAGAGACAATCCTTGTCACAAATATGCAACATTGGGCCATGGTCAACAATGGTTGACCATAATTGATTTCCATATCAAGACAATCATTGTCGAATGCAATGTTAGACCATGGTTGACCATGCTTGATTTCCATATCCAACCTTGTTTGACCATGGTTGAACATGGTTGGTTATGATTGATCATGGTTCGTAATGATTAATATTATGAACCGAATGGATTGATATTATAAACCCAAGGCATTAATACTAAAATCCCAAGTGATTATGAAGCCAAGGGAATAATATTAAATATAAGGTACTAATATTATCAACCCAACATATATAAACCCTAAGATGAATATTATAAAAACTAAAATAAACATGATTGGCCATCTTTTATTTTCATATTGAGATAATACTTATCACAATTCGATGTTGGGCGGTTGACATCATATCAATAATGGTGACCAAGGAATAATAATTCTAAGCAATTGATATTATAAGCTAGAAGGAATAATAAACCCAATGGATTAATACTAAAACACAAAGGGATTATGATCCTAAGGGAATAATATTGATCCCAAGGGTCTAATGTTATCAATCCAAGGTGTAAAAACCCTAAGATAAATATTAAAAATAATAAAATCCTTGTCACAATGCAACATTGGACCATGTTTGGCCATTCTTGAAGATGGTTGAGCATTGTTGAATAATATTAAAACCCTCCGAATATAAACGCTTACATCAATAAACCCAATCGACTGGTATTATAAACCTAAGGGAATAATAAACCTAAAGTATAAAAATTATAAACCCATGGTGTATAAACCGTAACATGAATATTATAAACCTTAAAATAAACATGGTTGACCATATTTGATTTAAATATAGAGACAACCCTTATCATAATTCCATGTTGGACCATGGTTGACCATGGTCAACATCATAATAAACCATGGTTGACCAGGGAATAATAAACCCAAGCAATTGATATTAAAATTGAGAAGGAACAATAAACCCAAGGGAATAATAAACCTAAGGTATAAAAATTATAACTCCAATGTATATAAACCCTAACATGAATATTATAAACCCTAAAATAAACATGGTTGACCATGGTTGATTTCCATATAGAGACAATCATTGTCACAATGCGGTTAACCATGGTTGACCATGATTTATCTTCATATCGAGACAATCTTTGTGAGAAAAAAACATTGGACCATGGTTGACCATGGTTGATTTTCATATCCATAGGGTTTGACCATGGTTGAATATGGTTGGCTATGATTGACCTCGTTTACCATGATTAATACTATAAACCTAATGGATTGATATTATAAACCCAATGGAATAGAAAACCTAAGGGACTAGTACTAAAACCCCAAGGGATTATGAACCTAAGGGACAATCCTTATGAGAATGCCATGTTGGACCATGGTTTATTTTCATATCAACACAATATTTGTCACAATGTGGCATTGGACCGTGGTTGATCATGGTTGATTTTCACATCGAGACAATTTTTCTTACAACGCGACATTCACACATGTTTGACCACAATTGACCATGGTTGACCATGTTTGATTCTATAAAAGATGGTTGACCATCATCAACCATGGTTGACCATGATTAACCATGATTGTCCATGGTTGACTATGGATGTAAACCCTAGTGTTATAATAAGTATAAATAGTGGGGCGAAAAAAAAATGTATCTTGTCCATATTTATTTCTATTCCATTTCATGTATTTATATGATTTTCTTTAGAATATTTCCCTTAATATTTTTTTATCCTAGATTGACTTGAAAGATAGAAAATCGAATATGTCAACTGCACTAAATAAATATGTCAATTCTACCAAATAAACCCAAGGGATTAATACTAAAATCCCAAGGGATTATGAACCCAAGGGAGTAAAATTAACCAAGGGACTAATATTACAAACCCAATGTATATAAACCCTAAGAAAAATAATACAAACACTAAAATAAACATGATTGACCATCATTAATCTTTCATATTGAAACAATCCTTATCACAATTCCATGTTCAACCATGGTTGACATCATAATAAACCATGGTTGACTGGGGAATAATAAACCCAAGCAATTGATATTATAAACCCAAAGGAACAATAAACCCAAGGGATTAGTATTAAAACCCCAAGGGATTATGAACCTAATCGAATAATATTAACGCCAAGGGACTAATATTATAAACCCAAGCTATATAAACCCTAAGTGGAGATAATTTTTGTCACAATTTGAGATCCGACCATGATTGACTACAATTTACCATCGCTGGTTATGGATGACCATGGTTGACCATCATTGATATTATAAACCCAAGTTAATAATAAACCCAAGGGATTGTTATTATGAAACCAAGGGAAACATAAACGTAATGGACTAATACTAAAACCTAAAGGGATTATGAACCCAAGGGAATAATTTTAAACCCAAGGGACTAATATTATAAACCCAACATTGGTAAACAAAAGTAAAATATTATAGACACTAAAATAAATATGGTTTATTTTCGTGGCTAGACAATCCTTGTCACAATGCGAAAAACAACGATGGTTGACTATGGTTGGCTATCATTAACAATGGATGTCCATGATTGATATTATAAACCTAAGGGAATAATAAACCCAAGGGAATAATACTAAAACCCCAAGGGATAATGAACCCAAGGGAATAATATCAAACACAAGGGACTCTTATTATAAACCCAACATATATAAACCCTAAGATAAATAGTATAAACATTATAATAAACATGATTGACCATCGTCGACTTTCATAGTAGCTAATCTTTATCACAATTCCATGTTGGACGATGGTTAACCATGGTTGCCATCATAATAAACCATGGTTGACTAGGGAATAATAAACCCAAGCGATTGGTACTATAAACCCAAGAGATTAATAGTAAAACCCCAAGGGATTATGAACCTAACATAATTATATTAAACCTAAGGGACTCATATTATAAACATAAGGTATATAAACCCTAAGTGGAAAAAATGTGTTTCATAATGTGAGATCGGACAGTGAATGACCAAAGTTGACCATGGTTGGTTATGGTTGATATTATAACCCTAAGGAATTGATATTATGAACCCAAGGGAAACATAAACCCAAGGGATTAATATTGAAACCCCATGACTAACCATAGTTGAAACCATTTTTTTTTTATAACTAAAAAACTATGAAACCACTTTAATAAAAAAGCTTAGCACCTTATTATAAATTTTGAAATTGCAATATATTAGATTACAAATTTTGAAATAATAAAATTAAAACTATGTTTTGTATCAAAATCAATGTCCATTAAAACATTGTATTTTTTTTTTATAAAATCTAGTATATAATTAAAAAAATTATTAACCCAAACAATGAATATCAAAATCCACATTATTTTTAAACCTAAAAGCCACAGTATAAAAAAAAAATTGTGCAATAAATTAAATTTTCAAATGCAAATGTAAATTACAATTACAAAAATTCAAGAATAAATAAACGTGTCTACTAAAACAATCTATATTTCACAATTTCATAAAGTATTTTTGTACCAAACTCAGTTACATTTGAGAATTAATCTAAGTAATATGAATAAACACTGTTGATCTACCTCTATATATATAATATATATTAATATATATATATATATATATAAACAATTACAGTATCTAAATCTAAGTAATATGAATAACCACTCTTGATCTACCTAGTGCAATACATATATGTGTGTGCGTGTGTGCAATTACAAATTGTTATTTTTTAATAGTCACATTTATATTGTACATCTAACAATTATTAATAAAGTTGATATAAAGCTATCTATAAATATCAACCACATTTTTTAAAAGTGGTTGTACTAGTATTAAGCACAAATCAAAACACATCCTATTAAAAAAAATAATTAAAAAAATAGTTTTATATGTGGTTGAAATAAAACTATCTATATATATCAACCACTTTAGTAGATGTAGTTATATACCACATTAGTAAATATAGTTATGCTAATATTAAGAAAATATCAAAACACATCTTATTAAAAAATTAATTATTATATACTTCAACTTGTAGATCAAGAGTCTTTATATACATACATACATACATACATACATACATACATACATACATATATTGTAATCTTAAATTATTTTATATTTTTAAAATAAAGAACACATATCATTGATGGTATTATGTTAACCGTTTTGGAAAAAGAGAAAATCAAAATTCAGATAAATAAAATAAAATTAAAAGCTAGATATATATCACTCACATACACAAACTATATTAATTGTCATTTTATTTTAGTTCCAATAAAATATTATTATTATTAAACTATATTAATGCATTAAACTTGATATTATTATTATACATAAATCTAATATTAAATCATTAAGCTAATATTAAAAAATAATATTAAATTATTAAACTAATAGTAAAACCTAATGGGTTAAATCATTAAACTAATATTAAAATATTATACTAAATTATTAAACTAATCGTAAAACCTAATGGATAAAAGGTAAAACTTAAAACCTAATTTTATTATAAATTGATTTGCAACGTAAAAACAAACTTTCAGTTATTATAAAATGAATTACACGATACTTAACTAAAAATTTATATAAACAAGATCTTTTTAGGATTACTCTTATAACATTTAGCCATCTCATCTTAACTTTGTCACATGAAATTCATTAAGCAAATTTAATCAATATATATTAACCATCATACAACATCATTGAAGAATTAGTTTTATTTTTTTTATTTCAATGGTGCACCGAGAGAACCTATACTTTAATAATGTGCTTGCAATCTTCCATTAGGACTGAAGAAATATAGGGCTATTTCATTCATGTAGCAAAATAATTCTATTGATTATCAATTAAATAAAATATATGCTTAATTATAAACTGAATTACAACTGCTTAGACAAAACCTAACTGGAATCCTAAACGAAATGACAATTTTATTTTTATAGAAGAACGATTGCAGTAGAATTTTCTTAATCCAATGCACATTTGCAACAACTAAGCCATGTTTATAGCCACAAACAAAAATTTAATAATAAGACATAGATTAATACTTTATTTTATTGAAAAACCTTGTAAATGAATGGCAAACTTTCATCAATACTTAAGAGCTTATTGCATAAACTCTTTTCATCATAATTATATAGAAAGGTACATTAAGATAATAAAATTTAATTCAACTTTCCGTGCACAATTCTAGTCCCCCAAGTAACATTTTTAGCACAACCAACAATGCAACCTTGTGGCAATGCTTCAAATCCACAAAATAAACATATTTAATACAAAATCATACCTTGTAAATATAAGAAAGAATACTGAACAAATGAATTGAATTTTCAGCACCCTTATGTATTACTTTTAGGATAAGATGCAACAAAAAAACTATATTCCAACTCTACTTTATAATAAAACCTTAAAACATTATTTCAATTTCTATATAAAATAATAAAGCTAAGAAATTACTTAGTTAAACTTATTATCAAATTATAAAACCTATAAAACCTCATTTTACTCGTGAATTTCTTTAATTTTGTAGAAAGAAAGAAAACCTGAAAGAACTCAAGTTCCAGTCTCTAAAGCAAGCTAAAACCTGTAAGGAATTGATATGAGTATCTTGCATCTAACATGAAAATATGAGTATCTTGCATTTAACATGAAGAACATTTTTTCTTCAATATTACTCTCAAACTCATAACAAAGTCCATTGTGGAGATTAAAATTTATGATTGTTAAATCTATAACAACCTGACAATCCTTTACCTAAACACCATCTAAAATAGCTCAAACACCTTTATGAAACTGAATACTCCCTAGCTCTAAAAATATAAAATATAAATATAACTACTCTAACAATCCTCTACCAAAACACCATCTAAAATCACTAATTTTTTTTTATGGAAGCTAGCTCTATAAATGTAAATAACCAGTAATGAAAAGAACCTTAAATGAGCTCTGTGGTTGAGCTCAAAAGATCAAACAAATTCATATTGAGTCTGCTCCTAATGCAAATGCTTAACCATGAAATGGGTGAGGGATTTAGTAACCCATAGGCAGCCACTCAGTTTACATAATGGAGTAGACCTCAAAAAAGATCCGGTAGCAGTTGAGTTCAAAAGATCAAACAAATTAAAATTTCTTCAGCCTGTAACGCAACCAGTTAACTATGAAATGGATGAGGGAATTAGTAACGCAACCCGTGACGGAATTAGTAACAGATAGGCAACCACTCAGTTTAGCTAATGGACTGAAAAAAACACTTGGCAAATGGTTAGTTGAAGAGGCATACATTCAAGAATATGAATAGACATACGTTTTAGAACTAATACGGATTTGAATATATGTTTTATAATTTGTTTTAAATATATTTCTCACTGTGGAAAAAACACTTGGAAAATGGTTGAAGTGGCATACATTTCAGAATGTAAACAAATATATGTTTTAGAACAATGCTTGTTTGAATATATATTTTATAATTTTTTAACTATATTTTTCACTAATAAACCATGGTTATTAATAAGAGAAAACAGTAAATTTTTATCATTCTTTGTAAAAAATTATTTAAAATACTTTAAAAACATGTTTAAATTAAATAAGCTTTAAACATGTGATTTAAACATAGTGTGAATTCTATCTATTAATATAATAGCAATCACATAGTGTGAATTCTATCTATTAATATAATAGCAACCACCAGAAAGTGTGAATTCTATCCAACCACCACAATATACTAGCATTTTTCAATTTAGGCCATCCGCATAAAAAAATTAAGAAAATGAATAAATTGCTAAACTCTATCAGAGGGACGCCTGAGTGTAAATATGCATGTCACACGATGTTTGTGTTGCAGATGCACCAGTACAAGAACTTATAATTCTGCTGCTTCATCGAAATTATATGTTGGATTCCGGGTAACTCTTTCCTTTAGGCCCACTTGTTCGAATGAACATTCTGTATTCATCGAGCTTCATATTTCCGTATCTCGGCGGTTTGGAATCATGAATCAGCTCCTTTAGAGGCCCGACTTCCTTGTCTTCATTAGGGTTAGAGAAAACCGCGATCGACATTCGTTTCTTTTTCGAGTTCACAAGGCAGCTGAGTTCCACACTTTTGTAAATGCCGTTTGCCAATATCTGCGCGAAGAAAGAAATAGAAGGAAACATGATAATCGGCGGATTTTGACAGGTGACTGAAAATAGTAATCGAAGTACTGACCTCCATCTGGTCAAAGCATCAACGACAGTGCGCACAGGCACCCAATAGTCGCCTTTGCGAACTTGGAGGCCCACGATATCGTCCTGAAGCAGAACGGTTATTCCTCTAGGATCGGAGTGAGGGGACAGACCATAACTCAGTTCCAGTTGTGGGCATACGGGATAATAGTTGACTCGAACAGGAATCCCATTTTCCTTGTCGCCTCAAAAAGCTTCATTTAGATGGTCCGGAGGCAGGCCCAGGTTTTCACAAAACTCAGACAGCAAGGTCTTACGGAGTTGCAGCGTTCCTTCGCAGTACTCCTTCGTTATACTCTTGTGATGTCGACAAGCAACAACGAAATTTCCAGAGTAGCTACACAAACAAGAGAAAAAGAGCACTTCCTGTTTTATCTTGCAACCCAACCGATAAACATCACTTCCACTCTCAGAATTAGGATAAAAATAAAGAACTATATAGATTCCGTAATGAAACTTGTAAATTCACCATTGACTCCATATAGAAGCATGCAAGTGGAATTTTGAATGCGAACGAAGAATAAAATGCAACGTTGAATGGAAAGGGAGTTCCCGCATCACCTGTATTCATCCGGTTTGGATGGCCATCTGTCCTCCTCTCGGATGGAGAGAGGCAAGTAGTTGTGATAATAGTAATCCCCCCAGTCGAGAATCGCACCTTTCTGCACACCAGTTCGACTACCATATCCAACGTAAGTCCGAGGATGGTTGGCATGTTTCTGCTTCTCCTCCAACGGCAGACAAAAGAACTCTCTCGACACCTCACGTACGGCCATGAGAAGTTTGGCAGAAACTCCATGGTTAATAACTTGAAAGAATCCCCACTCTCTGCGTGCATCTGATATGTCTTCTATGGTCTTATTCCGGCGTTCGTCGTAGAGACCAACGAGGTCTATGATGGGTATCTGCTCTGCTAACAGCCGCAGCTTTGGGGGCCTCTCGTGATCAGGGATGTATCTGGATGGCAAGCTTTCAATGCCGCTCTCTGAAATACATTGGACTCTGGTTATTGTCTCAGGGATTACTATATAAATAGCCAAGCGATTACTAGCAGTCAGTAATGTCACAAATAGATTTCTACCGGATTCTCTTCCTTGCCATCCCAGAGATCGTATATATACACGTACATGTACATTGTTCCGAAGCAAGTGACGAATTGTGCACAAGTTGTTAAAATAACACAACAAAACCGGCGGATTAATAAACTCAAGAAAAAGAATGGGAAAACTTGATGTTGTAACCAAGAGGACAGAATGTCGACTAGGCATCATAATCAAGCACTCAAAAACTTACTTACCTCATGATGAGTAACAACTACGTGTCCTCGAGTTAATAGAATTTGCAAGTGCGTAACATGGCCTCGTGGTCGTTCTGGGGACATAATTTATTGATAGCGTTGAGTGGTCAGTGCCTGAAAGTCACATCGCATGGGAATCTCCCGTATATCATCACATGTTATTTGAGGTCACATCGATGATCCTAAAAAACAGTCTTTATCCATTCAAATAAAAAATCTCTCCACTTTCTTTACGACTCAAATAACTTATGAGCCCTAACTTAAGACTGCTTGAACTCTTTTTATACATTTAAAAAAAATGCGAATATAATCAAACCAGTTCCATTTGACCAGCTTAAAATTTTTGAAATTAATAAGTTATTTTGCAGATTGCAACCGATGTCTCCAGCTTCACGCAAAACGGGAGCTACATTGTCGTAACGACGGGGGATCATAGATCAGGTTCCGCCGGGAAAAAGGTTTTCTATTATTTGTAACCGTTGAGGGTGCGTTACAGCAGCGCCGACTTTTTCGAGCTCACCAATCCCATTACGGTTTTGGATTTGCATCCACGCTTCCAGATGTACTCTATTCCAACATTTTTCACTAGATGATCCTCTCGTCTTTCAACAAATATAGCAACTTCTAGTTAGCTTTCTTGGGCGTGGCCAGTTTGTTCACTCGTCCTCGTCCTCTGCTACTCTCTCGAGGAGTTTTAAGCAAACTCCTACTACTTCTCTCCACTGCTCTCAAGGAGTCTAATGCACGCTGCACCGTAATAACTTCTCTCCACTGCTCTCAAGGAGTCTAATGCACGCTGCACCGTAATAACATGTTAATGATCTAAAGTGTGGAGCTAAGTGCCCTTTTCAATACTCTCAAACAATTAAATAGTTTATACACGGGAATAATAATTAATAATTCAATTATAAACTATAACTCAATTGAACTAAAACTGTCTATCAACTCAATTGAACTGGAATAAACTAAAATTATCTATCACTCTTAGTTGGTAATTTAGGGATATTGAGATTAATGGTAAAGTAAAATAAATGTTAAAGTATAAAAGATCGTTAATTATTTCATTGTTCAGCCATAAACATAATAACAATTCAACAAAAAGAGTCAAAAGTGATTGGGGATAAATACAAATATTTAATTGTTGGCTCAATTAACAATAAAAATTAAATTAATAAAAATAGTACAATTCAATTTGTTATATTTTGATTTTGTTATTATCTTGTGAAGAGGCTTTGTTACAATACCATGAGCCAATACGTGGCCAAAACCATGGCTTATCAATACGGCATGCCCAAAAACCATAACTTATTTCACAAAGAAAATATTTTATAACAATATGACAAGATTCTTAACCATGGATATTCACCCCCACTTTAAAGCGCATATTACTAACTTGACCAATACCATGGCTTATCAATACCACATGCCAACAAACCATAACTTATATCACAATCAAAATATTTTGTAACAATATGAAAATATTCTTAACCATAGATATGCATCCCCACTTTACCATGGATAGTATTAACTTGTAAATAGACTTTGTTACCATACCAATATCATGCCTTATCAATACCACATGCCCAAAAAAATAACTTATTTCACAATCAAAATATTTTATAACAATATGACATGATTTTTAATCATAGATATTCACCCTCAATCTGTCATTGATATTATGAACTTGTGAATAGATTTTGTTACAATAGCATAGGCCAATACAATGGCTTATCAATACCACATGAAAAAAATCATAACTTATTTCAAAATCAAAATATTTTATAGCAATATGACAAGATTCTTGACCATCCCATATTCACCCCGCTCTACCATAGATATTATTAACTTTTAAATAGCTTTTGATACAATACCATGAGGCAATACTATGGCTATCAATGACCATGCCCAACCGAAAATAAAGATTAAAAGCGCATATTGTCAACGAGCTCGGTTAACAGCAACTCGGGTTTGGTTAAAGGCCTGTAGATGGAAAGTTCGGTTGAAGGCAACTTGTGTTCATTTAAAGGCAACTCGATGGAGAGTGTGACGAGTGTTGGGTGACTGAGAAGTGGGACAAGCGTTGGATGATTGGGCGGTGCAACGGGCAAGCGCTTGTGGACAAGCTAGGGTGCCACTGGTTTGGACATTGAAAAATTCGTCTACGTCATTTTATGTTGGACGAAGGGTGAACTTGGATGAGCCCGTAGGGTGGGCGAGGTAATTGAAGGAAATCAGGTGAGTCGTTCATAAAAACTCGTGGTTCATGTGTGTAGTCGTTCGCGTCATTCAGGATGGGTCGTGCATAAAACTTGTGTGCGTCGTGTGGGTCATGTGTACAGTCGTTCAGGTCATTCGAGTCGAGTGGTGCATAAAACCTGTATGGGTCGTGTGTGTAGTTATTTGGGTTTTTCGAGATAGTTCATGCACAAAACCTGTGTGTATAATGTGGGTTGTGTGTTCAGTCGCTCAGGTTGTTCAGGCCGAGTCGTGCACAGAACCCATGTGCGTCATGTGGGTCATGTGTGTAGTCATTTGGGTCGTTCACATACATAGAACCCAGGTGAGTTGTGTGGATTATTTGTGTCGTTCAAGTCATTTGGGTCATTCATGTCATGTCACTTGGGTTTTAAAGGTGTTTGGGTCAGCTCGTGCAAAGAATCAAGTCGTGTAAGTCGTACAAAACCGCCTAGAGCAAACGAATGTGGAATGGAGTATTGGAACAAGCCGAAATGTGCGGTTTCTACCAGTAGAGTGTGGATTGTTGCAGTGAACATGCAAGAAGCAAGTGAACAGGCAAGAAGCAACAATGCGACAGAAACGTGTTGCACAAATGTGGCATGAAATTGGCAATGTTGTGAAGGCTAGTTAATAATGTTGTGCATGTAAATGTGTTAGAAAACATGCACATATGAATCTAGCTAGCAAAGGTTGAACACACAATTTTGCAGAGCAAAAACATTAAAGGAAAATAGAAAGAATAAAAGAATGATTCATTATAAAATATGTTACAATGCTCATGATATAGCATTACTGGGTGAATATCCCAAGGTAATGCACTATAGTGGTGATCAATGAGAAGACTCAACACCTACAACAAGTTCCGGAGAAAACTAGTCAGAGTTAAAGAAGGAGCAAATCAAGGACTAAATCATGCAAAAGAATCTTGCATGCAATCCAATGCTCTAACTAAGAGTCTGCATGTAGATGTGTAGTAGTTGCATGTAGTCGCATGCTCTAACTAAGAGTCCACATGTAGTTGTGTAGTAGTTCCAACACCCCCTCTGAAGACCACTATGGGGAAAAATAGAAAATGGGACGTGACAACTAAGGCCAAAGGTCACCCAAAATACAGTGCAACTTGTATTAAAATTGAGGAAAGAGGGAAAACCTCGTGGGAAAACCCCCGCTCAAAATACAATGTAATCAAAAGAAAAGAGGGAGAAAAGACAAATGCTAAGCAACTGTGTCATTCACTCCAAGACGATCACGCAAAGAGCGAAACTTCTGCTTAGTGAATGTCTTGGTGAAGATGTCTGTAGTCTGTTATGCTGAGGGAAAGAACTGCAAATCAATGACCCGATCATGTACTAAGTCTCTGATGTAGTGCATATGGATCTCTATGTGCCTCGTCCGCTGCTGCTATACTGGATCCCTGCAAAATTTGAGAGTGCTCTCGTTGTCCCACCAGATGACAATGGGCTGGTGGAACTGAACGCCCAACTCAGTGAGGAAGTGTTGTAGCCATAAAGCCTGAATGGTGATGTTGACTACTCCTCTGTACTCGGCCTTAGCTGAAGAGAGAGCAATAGCAACCTACTTCTTGCTTGACCAACATATAGAGCCAAATCCTAGACTGAGTGAATATCCGGAGGTGGACTTGCGATCAATGCTGTCTCTCGTCCAGTCAGAACTTTGAAGCCAAGGAGATTCAATGCAGTGCCTGCTGCATAGTGAATCCCGAAGGTGATGGTGCCCTACACATATCAGAGGATGCACTTGGCAGCATTCCTGTGTAGCTCATGCGGCTCTTGCATGTATTTGGAAACTGCCCCTACTGCATATGAGAGATCTGGTCTGGAGTGGGTGAGGTAAAATAAGCTCCCCACTAGCTGTCGGTAGCGAGTGCTGTCAACTAATGGAGTGTCACTTCCATCCTCAAGGCAGACCCCAAACAGAAAAGGAGTCGGCGCTGGCTTGCAGTTAGTCATGAGAAATCTCTCGAGGAGATCCGGTGCATACTTAGCCTGAGAGGGTTTGATGCCTATGGCATCCTGTGTAATCTCAAGACCAAGAAAGAAGTGTAATGGACACATGTCCGTCATCAAGAACCTATCATGCAAGGCCCTCTCGATTGTAGCAATAGCTGAAGCCGAGCTGCCAGTGATTAGGAGATCATCTACATACAAAACTAAGATAAGAAGAGAATCATTTGTCCTAAGCATGTAAACATTCAGATCAAACTTACATCTTTCAAAGTTTTGTGATAAGAGAAAAGAATCCATCTTCGCGTACCAAGCTCTCAGGGCCTGCTTAAGGCCGTAGAAAGATTTCTTTAGTCTGCAGACCAAAGATGAATCCTGAATGAAACCATGTGGTTGCTCCATGTAGGTCTCCTCAGATAGGTCTCCATGAAGAAAGGCATTCTTCACATCCATCTGATGTACTTCCCACCGTTGGGCAGCCGCAATGGCAAGTGTGAGGGGTATGGAATCCATCTTTGCTAGTGGAGCAAAGGTCTCGTCATAATCAATGCCATGCACTTGTTGGAAGCCTTTAGCTACTATCCTCGCTTTTCGTCTGGTGATTTTCCCATCTGCAGCACTCTTGGTCTTGTAGACCCACTTGCATCGGACAAGTTTCCTTCCTGAAGGAAGGGGGACCATATCCCAAGTCTGGTTATCGAGGAGGGAGTTATACTCCTCCTCAATGGCGGACTCCCAAGATGGATGCCCAGCAGCCTTAGCATAAGACTGTGGATCAGAAGACTGAACCAAATGACAATGCCAGGAGGGCGATGGTTCCGTGGCAATGAGGACAAGAGGAGGCTCAATAAACTCTGAGCTAGTCCTCTGCAGATCAGAATTATCCCCCACAAGACCATTTCTAGAAGCTGGTTGGTCTTGTGCATATATCTCACGTAAGCTCCTTGTTCTCTGATTTATGAAAGGGGAATATGATTCACTGTTGTAAGCCCGATCTGGGCTTGGATGTGGATTATCATTTTCATGGACTAGATTTGTATCTGAAGACTCTGTCTCTGCATCTGCATGCTCTTCCTCGGCATCTGCATGATCTATATCTGCATCTAAGTGCACTGAGTCATCATCTCGGACATGAGATAGATAAAAAGTGTCTGCATGTGGCGACTGAGGTGCATGCGAGAGACTTTCCTCAAATTTGACACTTCGCTCAATGATGAGCTTGTCCGTAGAGGGAATGAGGAGTTGATATCCCTTCACAGCATCAGGGTATCCAACAAAGATGCACTCAATGCTCTGTGGATCAAGATCTTTCCTCTTTTCATAGGGGATCCGGGCCCATGCTCGAGAGCTGAAAACATGGAGGTAAGTGATCTCTGATTTAGTGCCGCTCCAAGCCTTAAAGGGGGTCTGATCCTTGATAGACCTATAAGGAGATCTGTTCTGGATGTAGTTAGCACAATTAAGTGCTTCGGCCCATAGCTTATGAGGCAATGACTTAGCATGCAACATGCAGGAAGCCATCTCTTTGAGATATCGGTTGTTTCTCTCAGCAGCTCCGTTCTGTTGCGGAGTGTATGGAACTGTTTACTGCAACTGTATGCCGGACTGAAGGCAAAGGTTCCGAAGTGCTGTGTTAACATATTCCGCCCCATTGTTTGTACGGAGGGCTTTGATATTTCTCTCTGACTGTGTCTCAACTAGTGCTTTGAAATCTTAAAAGTGCTCAAAAACTTCAGATTTGTTCCTGAGAAGATGCACCCAAGTATACCGTGAGAAATCATCAATAAATGTAAACACATACCTTGCTTTGTTGATAGAAGGATGAGGAAAGGGCCCCATGAGATCACTATGGATTAGATCTAGAGGAGAGGATGTTCTGTGAGTCTTTCCGCTGTCAAACTTTTCTCTGGGATGTTTGCGAAGAACACACCCTTCACAAACTCCTTCAGAGACTGATATTTGGCAAGCCTTCCACCATCTCATTCTTGCATAGATGCTGCATATACCTGTAATTTAAGTGACCAAATGTTTCGTGCCAAAGCCTACTACTATCATCAACATGTGTAAGCAATAAGGAGGATTCAGATTCAATAAATACAGAAAATGTATACAGTCTGGCTCCATTGTTTACCTCACCAGCTGCAATTTTGGCGCTGCTATGTAGATCATATATTTTTACTGCATCTTGAGTGAATTCCACTCTCTTTCCGATGCCGGAATGAGTGATCTGATAAGATAAAAGTAGGTTTGTCGAAAGTTTTGGAACATGAAGCACATCTTCAAAGCTTCCATGTAAAAGTTCCACTCTACCTTTTCTGGTGACCTCAATAGGTGAGTCATCTCCCATGAGAATGGGAGCTCCTTTGCATGCATCCAAAGAGGAATAGACTTCCTTTGCAGCAGCGATATGATGTGATGCACCAGAATCTATAATCCATGCATCAGGAGAAGAATTAATTACAACTAAAGCATGAAAATTATTACCTCTCCTGTGTGGCGGATCCTCAGTTTTCTTGTTGGCGCCCTGAAGGATTTCTGCCATTTGGTCAATTTGTTTCTTCATGCAAGAGGATTCTGGATGGAATCCTCTTTAACAGTAGGTGCATCTATTTCCTTTCTTCCCTTTCTCATTTCTCGAGCCGGAGGAGTCATTGAAGGGCTTGGTGTACCCTTCCTTCTTTGGATGGCAATGCGCTTTTCCCTTGTCCTTTTGCTTTTTCTAACTTGAATCAGATCTATGATGTTTATTGTGGTTGCTATCATGCAAAACAAGTGCATGTTCTTTTGGAGGTTTGATTTTCCCCATGCCAATGAGTTTATCTTGCTAAAAAATTAGGGACTCCATAAATTCTTTGAGAGAAGGCATAGTGTAGGATTTACCTGTTGCGAGCCTTACTGAATAAAATGTAGACACAAAGACGAAGTATTCTGGTCCGAGCTTTGACATAATAGAGAGAATTTGGCGACTCTCCTCCTTGGATTTGTCATTCCACAACCCTTGAGTTGCAGCAATAGATCATTATATTTGGTGAAGAAGTCTTGAATTCTATCATAGTTTTGTGGATACAATGATAGCAGCTCCACTTCGAGCATATGTCCTTTCATCTCATCCTGTTTCCCATAGAGATCTTCAACCCTTTTCCAAATCTCATTGGGAGTATTGCAGGCAGATGGATGAAATTGCAACTCTGGAGAGATGCACATGCATATGGATCGGTGGGCCTCATACATACGGTTGAGGTACATGGATTTCTCTATGGCTGAAGTGGGTTCCACTTCTGTAGCCATGGTAATCATGTATAACCCTTTTTGACGAAGGTATCGAGCCATTTGTTCCTTCCATTCGTGATAGTTGTATGGTGTTAGGATCGATGCTTTGGGAAACTCCATTTTTATGTTAATCTTCTATCTCCGAGTTGTAATACCTGCAAAATAAAGTACTAGTACGCCTTTTATCTAGCAACCTATGGGCTCTGATACCATGTAAATGTGTTAGAAAACCTACACAGATGAATCTAGCTAGCAAAGGTTGAACACACAACTTTGCAGAGAAAAAACACTAAAGGAAAATCGAAAGAATAAAAGAATGATTCATTAGAAAATATGTTACAATGCTCATGATATAGCATTACTGGGTGAAGATCCCAAGGTAATGCACTATAGTGGTGACCAATGAGAAGACTCAACACCTACAACAAGTTCCAGAGATAACTAGTCAGTTGCGGAGTTAAAGAAGGAGCAAATCAAGGAGTAAATCATGCAAAAGGAATCTTGCATGCAATCCAATGCTCTAATTAAGAGTCTGCATGTAGATGTGTAGTAGTTGCATGTAGTCGCATGCTCTAACTAAGAGTCCACATGTAGGTGTGTATTAGTTCCAACAGTGCAAGGTTGTAAAACTATTTGGACTTGTAATTTTGAAAATTTTATGTATATTAAGCAAACTTCTTTGGGAGTTTCCCCTCCCTTTATAAATGTACATAATCAGTGTTAATGTTATTTATGGAGTAAATGTTGATGAAACTTAAATGAATGTATTTTTTCTACACTATTGATGAAAGTGAACACTTAAATAATGAAAATATCTAAGTGTTTGTGGTAGGCATAATACCTTAATCGTAACAGTAAGAAAAATAAAAGGTTGGTCAGCGTTGCACCCCACCTACAAGTGGAAATTGATTCACCACTAGTGTGGGGGTTTGACAGATGGTGTTAGAACGTGGTTCAAGGCAAGCCAAGATGATTGGAATTTGAAGTAGGAATACGACAGTAGTGGTTGAAGTTGGTTGAAGTTGGTATTGAAGCTGGGCATTGTTTAGTTGGTCGCAGTGTGACATTAGGAAGTTTGGCATGGGTAAGACAATTGTAAGGGTGGAATTTGAAGGATGGAAGAGTTTTGTGAGAGACTTGTGAAAATCTTGTATAGGTTGAAACACATGAATGAATAAATACCAAGAATTCGAGATGAACTTGAGGCCTTGGAAAAGGAATTTGGAAGAAGAGATTTTTTTGACTTGGTTGGGAAACAAAGTAGGGTGAAACTACCGATTGTAACAAAGAGGAGGAAGATACATGTGAAGAAGAAGACATTGCATGTGTGTCGATGAAAGAGGAGGAACTTGGTGCAATGACACTTGCCAAATTTGGAACAAGTTCATGCACATTGCAAACATTGATGATAGGAGGCACTCACATGGAGAGCTCTCATGAAGATGTAAGTATTGACGTTACTTTATTTCTTTGGAATTTTTGGAGGATGGGCCATATATAGGGATGGGAAAATAAATTATTACAATGCGATGGATAACCTTTCCATGGATGATTACGATGAGACATCATGCATTGGGGCAACAAGGAACATTGGTTGTTGCAAGACTTTTTGGGGTAGTTTATGACCTGATGGAAAATTGTAGAAATTTTTGTGATAAAGGTGGAACATGATGAGCTTTGTGATGGATGATTCATGCTTAGCCAAATGGAGAATCAGATAAGTTCCCGACATGACTCATGGACAGACTGAAGGTAAATCACATCAGAGTATAGTGGATATGATATACATGATACTTGGGTAAACGTCTTCATGTCTGAGACCAAGAGGCAGTCTTAGGTAGACCTTTAGAGGGGGAGATAGTGATGATGGAAGGTACCTATGATGTGATATGAGCGTAAAGTGACCAAGGGCACTAAATTGAATGAGATCAAGGAAGTGATGACATTAGTTATATTTGGACCACTAGAGTGGACAGATTAGGCAGGTGAGGTCATGGGCATCGAGTTAGAAAGATGGGTGTGTGGCAAACATCGTGTAGGGGAATTAAGCAAGCACAGTTATGGAGATGTCACTTATGGGCATCAAGGAGAAGTGCTAGGGCAAGGATGTTGGACAAGATGGACTTTTGTAGTGTGACATGACAAAATTTTACAGATGGATCGATGCGGATGTTGTGCACATTCGGACAGGAAGGCCATGGGTGTTTTAGAGACAGGGAAACCTATGAGAGTATTCATACGATAAAGAGGGGAAAGGAAGCTTGTGATGGAACTTGGGATTGAGACAAGTGTTCTTGCAAAATTGTTGGATGGAGATGGTTCATGGGAGCGCATGGGGTGCCACAGTGTACTGATATGTGCTTGAGTTAACTTAGAGTGTCATAGTAGTATTTCAGATGATGATGACGATACATGGTGGATTAGCATGATATGAGTTGCGATCATATCATGCAGTCAAGTTGGCAGGGGTGGCCTTCCACATGATGGAGTGGTATAGAGGATTGCAATGAGTGTGGTTGATGACCATGGATTGAGGAGTCTTACCCATACATAGATTCATGAGACTTGGTGGAGGTCCATGCGATCGAGAGCAAGGAGTTCATGCAGCATGAGCATTTGATGTTGGAGATAATGACACTTTACGGCATTTGGGTCTTGGTGATGGAATTTTTTGAGATGATGTGGTTGCGAGGATGACAATCTTTTTTATAGTGGGGGAACATGTCCGGGCCTCGAGTTGGTCGAGTGCCCATGATGAAAATCGACAGAAAAGAGAGTTGAAAAACAAGAGACATCAGTTAAAGGTGTCTGCGGTTGACGAGTCTGGTTGTGTTGATTTTTGTGTAGCCTTGGAGGCAATCCAAGCCCTAGTGTTGAATGGTTGGAGGTCAAAGCAACACAAGTATGCTTGCGGGCTTAGAAACCCAGCTTGGAGTTTTTCATACATAGATGTTTAGGCCAAAACCGTGATGAGATTTCAACATGTGGTGGATGAGGATGATAACTCTCGCTAAGAAAACTGTAATGTAATGAGAATCATCTGATTCTAAGTTGTTGTTGAAGAGTCATAAACTTTTGAAGTTATCTCATGGAGTTTAGATTGTGACATTATGGAGCCTTTTATATGTGTATAAATAGAGACATGAGATGAGTCATTTGATACATCCATTGTGCAACACACATAGCCAACAAAATCTCATTGGAGGAGAGACAAAGATATGTCTTAGGTGTAGCAAAAAGAGGACTAAACAATGTGGGCAAGGAATTTTTCTTCATGGGTCATCTTAGAGGGACGAGTTGTTGCAAGGGAGGTTGAGGTACCTCCCTAAATGACCGACGAAAAATAAAGTTGTTGTGGGGATATTCCATGTCAACGAAGTGTTGTAGGAGGCCGAGGAGAAGGATTGGAAGGATGACATTAGTATATATGCTTGTGGATTTGTTTGAGGGTTAAATAGAGGTAAGAGGAGGTTGATTTGGACGGTTATGAGGGAGTCACAACATACTGAGGTAGCTCACAGGCCTTGCAGGCTAGCGTGGTGGAGTTAAGGGTTGTCACTTCCCTAGAACAATAACTCACGAGGAGGCCACTTGACCTTGCCTAGGTCACAAAAAAATGTAGGTTATTAGACTGGTTTATGAAGGGTTGTTGTAGCATGCAATTGCCTTAGCCAGGGACATTTATACAATAGTATTGCAACACCATTTAGATGTGTGTCAGATCCTATTTTGAGGATCAGTCTTGGATCATTTATACGACAACCTATGGAGGTCAAAGAGGAGATACATACATCATGGTTAGATGCTCTAAACCAGTGAAAGTTACCGCAGTGATTGGGAAATAGCTTGGATCAATTTGATGGGAAGTTGTAGGAGATCTTAGGATTTGTTTGGAGGATCCCACATGGAATGTTGGGAAACCTACCAAGTAGCCAAGATGACCAAATGAACATCAAATGAGAGGCAAGAGGACAAAAATAAGGAGAGTTACAATTGTTCCATTGGTTGATGAGTTGATAGTGTCCTAGGTGATGACATATTGATGTGCCCAGATTTTTGCAATAGCTCCACTATTGGAGAATAAAATGGCGGATTGGTGGAGTCTCTGGGTAGCCATGTGTAAGGGTCTCCCAAGTATGAGGATTCCCTAAGTAGGTGGAAATGCTACAACATTAACCTGGTCTCTCATGGACTGTTGGAGGGTAGCGTGAGAGAATACCTAGTGTGGATGAGATTAGGCACTTATGATTTCCTCAAGGACATCGTCATATTTTCCAAGTTAGAGCCTGATGAGAAATACATTCAGGGATAAAGGCACCTATGAGAGAGGCAGTTTTTGAGCTCAAGGTTTGATGAACCAGAATGACATCTACATCAAATGATGGCTAGTCCTCATAGCCCGTGTTCATTGTGGGAGATAAAAATCTTGCAGTGATAAGTGGTGCCTCGCTATGCCAAATGTTGGTCCTCATCAAAGCAGCGCGGGAAGAAAATAATGGGTTGGAGTCCATGTGTAGCTGAGGAGTAGTAATGGGAAGTTGAGAGCTATTGACAAGTGGAGATGTGAACAACTTGATAGTAGTCTCGATGTGTTGTGGCCTTGATGGATGAAGGCATAGCTAGAGAGAAGATTTAACAATCAATATTGGGTGGAAAGATGGACTTGGAGCATTGATAGAGGCAGAAAATGGAAATTGGGACCTGCAGGATTTGGCATGTATAGGGTATAACTAAGAGGAGCTGAGAGAGTGTGCTACAACCATATAGTGAGAGTATATATTTGAGGGCACATTGGTCGTCGATGGAATGACACCAAGCCCTAGTTTTGTATCTTGTACTTGTGGATGTATGAGGGCCATTATCCCTGGTAGAATATCCCTAAACTATTGTATTATATGTTGTTTAATATAACGAAGTTGGGTAGAAAAAAATAAATATTTGTATATATTATGTGCATGTGTGATTTACTGTTGTTTATATTATGCTGTGAAAAGTAGTATCATTGAGATTCTTGGTTTGGTATCATCATATTTTTTAAGATTCTATCCTACACCCAACATCATGGAAATTCAACATGGTATCAGAGCCTCAGCTACTTTGAGGGACAGAGAATCAAAGTGTGCACAATGATGTAACTCAAAGGGATTTTTGGGTGTTTGGCCCATCGAGCAGGGGGGTCGACTGAAGACATGGAGATGTGGTCTTGATAGACTACATGATGAGATAGACTGAGAGTTCGGGTGCACCAGTGGTGAACTTGGTGCAATTTAGTATGTTGTGTGGAAGTTTGTAGATCATGGGCTTCCTATGCCTTATCATGCATGGTTGGGAAATCTCGGGGGTTTCTTTGGCACGGAAGAGATTAGGTTGATTGAGATGGATTCATGTGATGAAATATAGTTTGAAAAATTAGATTCTTCATCAGAACATGATGTTGCGTATCCGAAACTGGTGGTATTTGCACAAGTTGTATTTGATCCATGAGGATGAGTGCTTGAAGGACTCAACCAGTGGAGATCATGTAGGCTCAGAGGGAGTCTAGTCTCAAAGAGAGCATCCCTATGGAGGTTTGTGATATTCAGGTTTGGATGTGATGAGGAAAACTCACTACTGATATTGTGAGGTTCATTCTACAGGGTATGTTAAGGTGATGGACACCAGATGGGTTAGTATCGTTGGAGATGATGATGTTTACTTCCTAGTCTTGGAAGTACCTCCCTCACTAAGACATAGTTTTGAATTTTGTTTAGCTTGGGAGGTGCTCCAAGCTTTAGTTTTCAAGGGTTGGAGGTCAAAGTGCCACAAGTAGGCTTGTGGGCTTAGAATCGAATCTTGGGGATTTGACCCATACATTATTGGGCCAAAACCATGATGATTTTTCACACATGATGGATGAGGATGATAGATCTTAGCGAGATGATTATAATTCAATGTGAATAATTCAATTCTGAGTTGTTGTTGAAGAGTTACGAATTTTTGAAGTTATATGATGGAGTGTTCATGCATGTGTTAAGTTTGGCTTGGTGTTCAGTTGACTTGACTACCTGTGGAAGCCCCTAGATTGTGACATTATGGAGCCCTTTATATGTGTATAAATAGAGACATGAGATGAGTCATTTGATCCATCCATTGTGCAACACATGTAACAAGAGCTCGTTGGAGGAGAGACATAGCTTTGTCTTAGCTGCAACAAGAAGATGATAGAATAGTGTGGGCAAGGAAGTTTGTTTTAGGGTTCATCTTAGAGGGCCGAGTTGCTGGAAGGGAAGCGGAGGTACCTCCATAGAGGGTTGAGGTAGAAGAAAGTTGTTCTAGGTATGTTTCAGATGACCAACATGTTGTAGGAGGCTAAGGAGAAGGGATGGAAGGTTGAGCTTGTTATAGATCCTTGCATATCGCTTGAGGAATAAAAAGAGGTAAGAGGAGACTATTTTAAAGGGTTATTATGGAACCGAAGAACACTAAGAAAGGTCAGAGGCCTAGCCTCTAGAAAATAGGCTAGCATGGTGGATTTAAGGGCTATCGCTTGCCAAAAACAACAACCCACAACGAGGCCACCTCACATTGCCTAGGTCTCAACAAAAGGAGGCTGATAGATTGGTTTGTGAGGGGTTGTTGCAGCATGCACTTGCCCTAACAAGGGACAACAATATAGAAATATTGCAACAATTTTTAGATTCATTTTGGATCCTAGTTTGATGATCAATCTTGGATCATTTATAGGGAAGAGTAAGGAAGTTAAAGAGGATGGGAAAACCTCATGGTTAAATTCCCTAAACTAGTGACAATTTCCATAGTGGTTTGGGTAGCAACTTGTATCAGTTTGATGGGCAGTTGCAGAAGACCTTAGGAGTTGCTTGGAAGCCTACCAAGCAGCCAAGGTGACATCAAGCACATCAAATGAGAGAAAAGCGGACACTAGAAAGGAGAGTTTCAGATGTTCCCTTGCTTGATGAGTTCATGTGTCCTAGGTGACGACATATTGATGTGCCAAAATTCATGCAATAACTCCTCTATTGCATAAGTAAAGGACAGATTTGTGGAGTTTGTGGGAAGCAATGTGTAAGGGTCTCTCAAGTGCGGGGATGCTATAATAAGGTGAAGATCCTACAACATGGACTTGGTATCTCATGGAATGTTTAAGGGTAGCATGAGAGAAGACCAACTATGGACGCGATTGGGCACTTATGGCCTGGTGGAGGACAACGTTATGGTGTCCAAGTTGGAGCCCAGTGAAAAACAACTTGATGGACAAAGGAAGTTTTGAGAGAAATAGTTGCTGAGCTCAAGGGTTGACAACCTAGAGGAGCAATGTTGTGGAGCCCTACACTTGTGTGTGGAGAAGAAATTCTACAGTAGATTATGGGTGGTTATCCTAGGTCGTGTTTATTGTGGGAGAAGGAAATTTTGCAGTCATAGGTGGCATCTCGGCATGCCCTATGTTGGTCTTCATTGGAGCAAAACATGAAGACAATAGTGGGCTAAAGTACCTGAGTAGTTGAGGAGAAGTAGTAGGCAGTTCAGAGTTATTCATAAGTGGCACTCTAAATAAATTGACAAGAGTCTTGATGTGTTATGGCCTTGATGGATGAAGGTACAACAAGATAGTATATTGGATAACTGAGCTTCATTAGCCAGATGGACTTGGAGCATTGATAGCAGGATAAGCTGCAAATTGGGAGCCTTAGGACTGAGCAGCTACATGTTAAGACAAAGAGGAGATGAGAGAGCATGCTACAACCAAATGGTTAAAGTATCTTGTTGAGGGAAGACTGGTTGTCGTTGGACTGACAACAAGGCCTAGTTTTGTATTTTCTGCTAGTGGATGTATGAGGGCTATTATCCCTGGTACAAGAACCCTAAAATGTTGTATTATATGTTGTTTAATATAACAAATTTGGGTTGAAAAATGTAAAAAATTGTCTATATTCTATGCATGTGTGATTTATTGTTGTTTATATTCCATTGTGAAAAGTAGTATCGTTCACAATCTTGGTTAACAGGTTAAAGGTGACTCATGTTCAGTTAAAGGAAAGAAATGTAAAAGTTCGGTTAAAAGCGACTCAATGGAGATTGCGAAGATCGTTGAGTAACCAAGTTGTGTGACAAGTGTTTGGTGACCAGGCAGTGTGACAAGTGAGCGCATGTGGATGAGCTAGGGCATCCACCCAACTAAACCAAGGTCATTCCATAACCTATTAAAATATGACGGGGCGCATGTAGAGTTGTCGGCATGTCGCCTAGGCATGCATATGGGTAGACTAACCCATGAAGATAACCAACGAACGTGACCTTTGGAAAAATGAATGTGTAGTGAAGTGTATAAATTAATGGAGCTTGCCATTCATTTGGACATAAATCTATTTGCACAAGTCATTTGAAGTTGGATGAAGGGAAGAATTGGCTGAGCTTGCATGGTGGGCAAGCTAAGTGAAGGAACTAGGGTGAGTCATTCATAAAAACATGCATGGGTTGCGTTTGTAGTCATTTGGGTCATTCGACTCGAGTCATGCACAAAATCCTTGTGAGATGTGTGGGTTGTGTGTAGTCATTTGAGTCGGGTCATGCACAAAACCCTTGTGAGTTGTGTGTGTCATGTGTGTAGTTGTTCGAGTCATTTGGTCCAGGTCATGTAGAGAACTCGTGGGCATCATGTGGGTCGTATGTGTAGTTGTTTGAGTTGTTTGGGTAAGTTAGTGCAAAAAAACTATGTGCATCGTGATTGCAATCCTTTAGGTCATTCAGGCGAGGTCTTGCATAGAATTTGTGAGTCGCATGGATCTTTTGGATCGCTTAGGTTGCTTGTGTGATTTGGTTCATGCAGGGGTTCAGGTTAGGTCGTGCAGAGGCTCACGTCAGGTAAGTCGTGCAAAATCGAGTAGAACGAACAAAGAATTGCAACAAAACCAAGCACATGGTTTCCGCTGGTGTAGTGCAGACAATTAGTGTAGGCATGCAGGAAGTAGTAGTGTGACGAACATGTGTTGCACGATTAGGGAACAAAATTAGCAAAGTTTAGTAAGGCAATTAAGAAGGTTTCCTAAGGTTGTAAATTATTTGTATTTTTATTTTTGAATATTTTATATGTGTATCAGAAAGATTTGTTTGGGAGTTTCGCCTCCCTTCATAAATGTGCATAATTGGCATTAATGTTGTTTATGGAGTAAATGTTGATGAAAGTTAAATGAATGCATTTCCGCTACATTATAGAAGAAAGTTAACACTATACAAAAAAATAATCTAAGTGTTAGTGGTAGGCCATGGAGCATAGTAGAAAGAAAAAAAAAAGGTTACCATGTGCCACACACCGCCCACAACTGGAGTCATCACTAGTGTGGGGGCATGACATAGATAGTGACAAAGGTGGAAAGTGGAGAGAGAGAGAAAGAGAGAGAAAGGTATATATATATATATATATATATATATATATATATATAATATATATATATATATATATATATATATAATATATATATATACATATATATATGGAGAGAGTGTGTGTGTATGTTTGGGGGGTGAGATAGAGAGGGGGAATAAGAGAGAGGCACATAGATAAAAATATAAATATTATATAATATTATATAACCAGTCTATATCCATCTTAACCTGGATCTATCAAATGGCAAGAGGGATCAAATCCCTTGAGGTGAAAAACTTTTCTCAAGTTTTGCACTTAAAAACTAGGTTTTCACCTCAATATATTAGATCCCTCTCGATGCTTGATAGATTTGGGTTAATATGGATCTATGCTCATTAGTTGAAAAAGAACAAAAAAAATTACTTTATTCAAAAATAGTTCTAACATAAATAAAAATGAAATAACTACATATCAACATAAAAAACGTTCAAAGAAAAATATGTTGTCCTTTATATATTTAAAAAGAGAGTACATATACATAGATCTTTGTCATTTCTGCTCATCCAAAGTCTCACAAAAATAAGTGGTTCTTTCAACCTATCTCTTAAATTTAGCATATTGGTTCCAAAAAACAAAAAAAACTATCTCACTACCTTCCACTTACATTCAGTCATGAGATTCTAATTCCCAAATTCGCGCTTGCATATATACTCATAAGGATATAATAAATAATCCAGCATAAATTAATCTTAAACCAAAAGCACTGAGAGGGTTGGCTAAAATCTATTAAATTAAGAATTTTGATGCCTCGTGGTGCCTTTTTCAAATATATATATATATATATATCTATATATATATATATTATATATTATATGTATATGTATATGTATATGTATATGTATATGTATATGTATATGTATATGTATATATGTATATATGTATATATAGACAACTACAACAAGAAGAAATTCATCCAAAAAAAATCGAATATCAAAACATTTTATTTAAGATGAACATAGATTTTTGTTTTACGTGCGGATGACATACATATATTCTTATTTCTATAATAATTTTTAAAGTGTTATTGTCAACTCCATGCTAATGAATTACAAATATCGATTATACTAAAATTTATTAAAAAGATGTTGATATAAAAATAGTTTCGAAATCTTTTTTCTATATTTCTCTCTAGTCTAGATGTTATATCTTGTGGAAGGTTTTCAAACAGATTTTTCTAGTCGAGTTTTCTAGAAATTTGGTATAGATTTATTGGAATCACAATTTTGAGTTGTGAATGAACCACAATCCCAATGCCTTACAGAATCTATTATATGCACTCAAAAACTTCATTTTAACAACAATGATGAAGATTTAACAACAATAGCAAGAAATATAGAAATTCCTACCAAACACCCCAAAATGTATAATAATTAAAAAACACCATTTAACTTATTAATATTTCTTAATCTTTATTCTTTCTTAACTATTTAAGAATCTAAAGAAAGGACATTGTAAAATTTTATCTCACAAACCAATCCAAAAAATGTCGAACCAAATAATTGCTCGGTATTAGTATAATCTTCCAAATGCTTGAAAATATAATATATAAAACAATCACCACATTGAATCTAATATTCTTCCCCATGAAAACTATAAAACTTATAAGAATTCCTTTACATATTCAAGCACTAATATCAATAACATAAATTGAACAATTACGTGAGGAATAGTGTGTTAGTTTAGAGCATACATCACACACAACAAATTTATACTCAAAGACTTAGACAACAATAGCAAAGAATAATTTCAGAGACAGACAAATGGAGAAATAACAAGATTACTCAATCGGAAACAATGGAATAGATAAAACAATCACTGGAGAACATAAATCACTTAGGATTACGTAACAGGCCTGGACCTAGGCATGCTTTCCTTGGCCATAACAATTACAAATTTATAAAGGCTGAAGAATGATCTAGAATCCTACATGTGATTTAGATGGAGATCTAGAAACTAATGGCAATGTATAAGGATCTAGAATCTTACATGTGTTCTAGATGAAGATCTATAAACTAATGGCAGTGTAGAAGGATCTAGAATCCTTCATGAATTTGGCTTCAGACTTAACATTCTCCCACTTGAAGCCAAATAAGAGCCATGAATCAAGTCACACCGAGTCCTACCATTCCTCTACATAACTCATGTTTATCTCGTGGTAGAATTTTAGTGAGCATATTAGCAGGGTTTCTATCTGTATGGATCTTTTCCAAGGATAACTATTCTTCCTCCAACATATGCTGGATCCAATGTACCTTAAGTCAATGTGCTTGGTTTTTGAATGAAATGTTAGGTTTTTCACCAAGCGAATGGAACTCTGACTATCACAATATAACACATACTTTTCCTGCTTTATTCCTATCTCTCCTAGGGATTACTGCATCCAGAACATCTATTTACAAGCTTTTGTTGCAGCTATGTACTCTGCTTCTGTTGTAGAGAGGGCTAGTATTCTTTGTAGCCTTGACACCCAAGATACTGCTACACTTGCATACAAATAACCTGTAGTGGACTTTTTGGTGTCCATATCTCCACCCATATCTACATCTGTAAATCCTTCAAGCACGGTCTCATCATGACCAAAAGATAAACGATAACGACTAGCACCCTTGAGATACCTCAAAATCCATTTTATTGCTTGTCAATGTTGTTTGCCTAAATTGGCAAGGAACCTACTGACTACTCCCACTGAATATGCAATATCTGGTCATGTGCATACTATGGCATACATCAAGCTGCCAACTACTGAAGCATAAGGAATCTTGATCATCTCTTCTTTCTCCTTGTCATCACTAAGACACAATTCAGTACTCAGCTTGAAGTGCGCTGCAAGGGGTGTACCAACTTGTTTGGCATCCTTCATATTATACCTATCAAGCACCTTCTTGATATATTTTTCTTGTGACAACCACAACCTTTTGTTTTTCCTGTCACACATAATCTGCATGCCCAATATCTATTGCGCTGGTCCCAAATCCTTCATTGCAAATTTGCTACCCAAATCTTTCTTCAACCTATTGATCTTATTCTTATTATTCCCAACAATGAACATGTCATCCACATATAACAATAATATGATATACTTTCCTTGATCATACCTCTTGATATAGACATAATGGTGAGCTTCCAACCTCTGAAAACCATGTTCCAACATGAATGAATCGAATTTCTTGTACCATTGTCGAGGTGCTTATTTCAACCCATAGAGACTCTTCTTCAACCTACAAACAAGGCCTTCTTTGCCTTTTTCTATGAAGCCTTCTCATTGCACCATATAAATTTCTTCGTCCAATTCACCATGAAGGAAAGCAATTTTTACATCTAACTGTTCAAATTCTAAGTCTAAAGCAACAACTAGACCAGGAATGACTCTAATGGATGACATTTTAACAATAGGTGAGAAAATTTCAGTGAAGTCAATACCTTCTTTTTGGGCAAAAACTTTCACCACAAGCCTTTATTTATACCTCTCCTTTTTTTCATCACCTTCATGCTTAATCATGTAAACCCATTTGTTTTGTAGAGCCTTTCTACCTTCTGGGATGTTTACCAACCCCCAAGTTTTATTCCCCAGCAAAGAGTTCATTTCTTCTTCCATTGCTTTCTTCCATTCTTCACTATGCTCAACTTTACAGCCTCCTTGAAAAAAATTAGGCTCACCTTCATCAATCAACAAAATATAGTTTGAAGGAGGACATCTTTGTGAAGGCTTATGAGGCCTAGAAGATCTACGAACCAACTGTGGTGGTGAATTATCATGTTGAATCTGCTGTAAAGGTTCCTGCAAGATTCCTTCTTCTTCTTGATCACCATTTTCCACTTGTTGTTCTTCATGCTCCTGAATTTGTTGTTCTTTTTCTTGTATTGGTGGTATGTTTTCTTGCTGCTCTTCAAGCCTGTCAACAACCTTCTTGACCTCCAACTCACCTACAGTCCTCTTGAACATTCTTGAATCATTAAGTATAACATCCCTTCTTCTAATAATTTTATGTTTGACTAGATCCCATAGACGATAACGAAAATCTTCATCCACATATCCCAAAAAAATGCATTTCATAGATTTATCATTTAGCTTAGGTCTATTTTCTTTGGGAATATGTACGGATGCTTCACGTCCAAAGATTTTCAAGTGAGAATAATTCAAATTCTTACCAATCCAAACTTCTTCAGGGATACCACCATCCAAGGCTGTAGTTGGAGATCTATTTATGACGTAGCAAGTGGTCCTGAATGCTTCAGCCCAAAAATTCTTCTCCAAACCAGAATTGGACAACATACTTTGCCCGTTTTCCATAATGGTGTGATTCATCCTTTATGCAACACCATTCTATTGAGGAGTACCAGGCATAGTCTTCTCATGCTTTATGCCAAAAATGTTACAATATTCCTTCAATGCATTTGAGCAATATTCTCCACCATTATTTGTTCTTAAACACTTGAGAAATTTGTTAGTCCCTCTTTCAACAACAACATGAAAATTTTGAAATATTCCAGACACTTCACTTTTACCTTTCATAGGATATGCCCAAACCTTCCTAGATGCATCATCTATAAATGTTACAAAATATGATGCTCCTCCTAATGATTTGATGTCAATAGGCCCAAACACATCTAAGTGTACCAATTCTAACACATTTTTCTTTCTGTCATGGCCACCTCTAAGGAATGAAACCCTTCTTTGTCTACCTTATATACAATGCTCACAAAGATTAAGATTGTAGGATTTAAAACATGGAAATAAATTTTTACCAACAAGGATTTTAAAGCCCTTCTCGCTGATGTGACCCAAATGCTTATGCCACAGATCTACTGAATTTCCTTCTTTTGTTATAGTAGCCAAATCTAATTTTCCTATCAGTGTCTTCAATGTGTATAATGTTCCTATCTTGGGTCCTTTGGCCACGACCAATGCTCATTTGCTAATTTTCCAATCTCCTTTTCCAAAGATTGCGGAATAGCCTTCATCATCCAGTTGTCCCATAGAGATTAAACTCATGTGCATTTCTAGTACATGCCTGACCTATTTCGAAAATATATCTTGTCCATCTTTCATCTTGATCTAGACATCTCCCACTCCAGTGATACTATAAAAATGATTATTCCTCAAATGCACTCTACCATAATCACCAGGATTATATGAAACAAAACTATCTTTGAATGGGGTTACATGGTGAGATGCCCCACAGTCAAGGATCCAATCAAAGCTACTGCTAGATGTATATACACATGCATCCTCTATTGAAACAGTAAACAACACATCACCATCTGTGGCTATAGCAGTAGTCTCACCTTCATTTTTGCTGGATGACTTATGATTTGTACTAGGTGGTCTCTGATCCTTTTATCCTTTCTTCTAGAATCGACATTCTTTCTTCACGTGACCTGGTTTGCCACAATGAAAGCAGATGATCCCGCCTCTCCTTGATTTTGATTGGCCTCTCGATCTTGATCACCCTTGCCGACCTCGATTCATTCTCCTATCAAGATCAGCTAGAGCTAGAGCGTTTCCTCCCTAGTTTTCCACAATTGACTAGCGTCATAGTTCCTCATTCATTAAACTGTTGTTGACATCATCAAACTTTAGGGTCCCTACAGTTGTTGAAGCTCTCATAGCTATAATTCAATTTTCACAGTTGTTTCGCATAGAAAACATTATAAAAATAGCAATAATTTCATCATTTAAAATGATTTTAACAGAGGCAAGCTAATTAATAATAATATTAAATGCATTCAAGTGCTCAGCAGCTGAAGCACCCTCCTTCATTTTGAGATTATAAAGCTTCTTCATCAAGAACACTTTGTTTGATGCCGTTTTCTTCTCATATAGATCATGGAGCTTCTTCCATAATCCTTCAGCTGTCTTTTCTCTGGACACATTGAAATACACATTCTTTACTAGATATTGGTGGATTGTTGCAATCGCCTTTCTATCTAGCTTATTCCATTCTTCATTTGTCATCGATGAGGGTTTCTTTATGGTGCCCTCAATCGACAAATATTGATCCTTCAAAATAAGGATATCCTCCATCTTTGACTTCCATAGGGAAAAATTAGCCCCGCTCAACTTCTCCATATTTGTAATTGTTGTCTCCATTTTCAATATATTGATGCCCAAAAATAAAAACTCCACTTAAAAATAAAATTTTAATTATTACTCTTTAAAATTTAGTAATAATGACCTTCCTCTTTAAAATACCATTTTCAAAATTCCTACTTCTTTTAAAATATACTTTTCAAAATTCCAACATATAATTATATAAATATAAAAACATATATAATGTTTTAACTTTTTCACATTTCACACATACATATGTTGGTTTGTATACATGCAAGATTGATGAAAAAAATTATGAACTCCATGTAAAGTACTTATGTACTCCACATTTTAGGCTTCATCGCGTGTTTCACCATATGCTCACGGCCTTTTTATTCCCTGCAACAATTGTCTTAGCGTTCCTTAGCTAGTTCCTCAACTATTTCCTGAACATATCATTTTCATGGGCTCTCTTCTTTGCAGCGATTTCTGATTTCCTGGATAGATCCTTCAACAACTCCAGAGGTAATAACCAACGTTTTAATGAACTCTGCCAGAGTAAGGTGATGGCACTAAGAATCTTGCACAATGGATATTCGACCCTAGCTTTGTTACCAGTTGTTAGTTCATAGCATACATCACCCACAACAGATTTATACTCAGAGACCTAGACGGCAATAGCAAAGATGCCTGTTCACAAGGTAGATGCAATCTTTGTGGGAAATGTTTTAAAAGAGTTTATCTCCTCAATATTACTACCTAAGACCTTTAGCATGGATAGTCCCATGTTTTGGGAAAGCCAAGATTCTGAACTCAAGATCAATAAACACAAGACATTAGGAGGAGTGGAAATATCTTTCCTCTTTACATAGAACCCAATATGATAATGCCATGAAGAGAATGCGGTGATTTGAAATATTAGGTATTGATAAATTTTAATGCTAGTGTAAGCATTAATATTTGCATTTTATTTCCATATAAGAATCATCTACTAGCAAAGGGTCATTTGGATTTAAATGCTCTTTGAAATATATTTAATCCATTGTCTAAAACCCTAGATCAAAAACTACCTAATAAAACATGTATACCTGCTTGACATGAGTAGAGGAGTTTGACTCCCACCCATACACCGATTGCATAGGCCCGTGTTTATATATTGAAAAGTTTCATAATGAAATGAACTTTAATCACCATTGTTCAAGAGATACACCTAAAGAAAACTCTGGTAAATCGTTGACTCTATGAGGGTTCCATGAGTCTTATTAAGTCCATTGGTCATTCCTGATGAAATCATCACTTTGATATGGTTAGAGAAGAGAATTTCAAGGAAGAATCACAAAGCATTGAACTATTGATCATGGAACTACCTCAATAAAAATTTCACAAGTTAGTTTCTCCATTCCAATTGTAGATGGATAAAATTGAAGCATGGGAGTCCCAAAGTGTTTGTGAGAGGGATCAAAGGCATTATCAACGCTCGCGATTTCCATTCTAGAGAAGGCTCCGAAGGGGCTTAGAACGTTGGCCTTTGAGATGTTCAAGTGATAATGGAAAATGAAGGGGTAACAGAAGTCAAATTTGGAATTCAATAATAAAAATGGAGGGGAGGCACTTGAGTATATATCATATTAGTATTATTGTTCAAATAAAATAAACAAATGAAAAAAATAAATTAATGTCTATAATAATGAAAAAAATTAAATTAAATACCAATTTTACAAGTAGTTATTTTAATTTGAAAAACAAAAATTCCATACACTACTTATTTTATTAAATCTCAATAGTACAAGAAATTATTTTAATTCAAAAAACAAAAATCATATACACTATTTATTAAATCACAATGTTACAAGATATTCATTCCATTTACAAAACGAAATCTAGACTCCATATGACATAATTATTAGATATCATTGAAACAAACATTCTTTTTTCAAAGCCAAAAAATCTAAAATCCCTAATCCAAAGACACAACAATCTAGTAAAAATATCTTATTAATATCAAAGTAAGCATTATAGTAACTCCATAACTAACTACGTGGAATTATATATATTTATTAGGAAAGGTTAATTTTGAAACATACAAATTGATTTCAAAAAGAATAAACACGTACCATGTTTAAAGTAAATTTAGATTTTTCATTTTGAGTTAAAAGTTAAATGTTGAAAATTAAAAGTGAGGAGCTAAGTTCCCCTCTCAATATTCTCACACAACTAAATAGATCAGAGACCATAGTAATTAATAACAAAACTTAAACTCTACTATGACTCAATCGCACTAGATTAAACTAAAACTACCTATGAAAAATCAAAGACAAATTATGACAATGAGATTAATGCTTCAAACACCCTATCCTAATTTTTGTTGGTACAAAAATTTAAACTAAGTTTCCTAGTGTCTGAGGCTTACAAAAAATGACTCAAAATTTTGGCATGAGCTAGGATGGATTTATTTTTCATTCTCTTTTCTTATATATGTGGTAGACTTTAAATTGTTTCAGTTTTGTATTTTTGTTGTAGGTTTCAAATTGCAGTTTATTCGTTTCAGTGTCAGCTCTTCCATCTGAATATACATGTCTTCTACTTCTTCAAAAAATCTACTTGTATGTAAACTACTTCCACATGTCATATTTTATTATGTGTTTTTCGTCATCAATAACTTTAGTACAACATAAATCTATCTTCAGACTCTCGTACATAAAGATTTCACTTCCATGTTAATCTATAACTTCAATATTGGTGTTACTTTCAATATTCGTTGCAACCAATTCTATTCTAAATTCATCAATACATGATATTTCATGTCACGAGTGAAGGAACTTTAATTCTTCTTCATGATGATCATTGTGTTAAAGATTGAAAATTTAGATATTTCGTGTCATGAGTGAAGTAACTTTAATTCTTCTTCGTCATCATTGTGTTAAAGATTGAAAATGTATATATTTCATCTCATGAGTGAAAGAACTTTAATTCTTCTTCATGATCTTTGTGTTAAAAATTGAAAATGTGGAGTAAAATGCCTTTCACCAAATGATAATGTACAAGTGACTTTCCGTGCTCATGCCCAATGGAATTGTCCTTCGGTTTCAAGAGCCCCACTTCAAATTTCAAAGATGTTGGACTTTGAGTCCACAGACTTCGAATGTGCACCCTTTTTTCTATAAATTATGATAACGAACCTTTTAAAGAATCGCGGGTGCATTAGTCGATGAAGTGTTTGGTTACTAAATTGTAATCCCACTACTGAATTTCCGTGTTGCGTTATAACCCGGATGGCCAATCTTCTAGGTTGCATTACTCTCGTTGCCCGTTACCAATTTTTTTTTCAAAAAAATTTGTGAGAGCAACATTTAAAAAGTTGGAGCATAGAAATCAAGAAGAATGAAGAGGCCAGATCTAGTGAATGCAAGAAACCAGGATGAAACAGATTGTTTCCCTCAGCTCAAAGAGAAGGCCGTATTTAGAAGAAAAAATTTAAAAAAATTCATGCTCTAACGCACCCCAAAACTTTTGCAATTGTGCTATAACACGCCCAACCAGTGCCAACAGCTCTGTTCCTTTTCGTCAACACCTTCGTTGAGTAATGGATTTGCAAAGCAAGGAAAGTGCGTTATAACACGCCCAACAACTGCCAACAGCTCTGTTCTTTTTCGTCAACACCTCCGTTGAGTAATGGATTTGCAAAGCAAGGAAAGTGCGTTATCGTGTAATTTAAGGAAAAGGTACAGAATTTTACGTAGCATGATGAGAAATTCTGTTTATTTGTGAAGACAAAGTAGACGTCTTCGAAATATGAAGTGGGCTCTTCATACCGAAGGAGGTATCACAATCAACTCACTTGGAAGTAGTCGTAAGGCATTTTTTTGAAGCCTTCTTCAAGATCTCTCTTTTTAACAAAAAGAACATGGATAAACTATGATTCAAAGGGTTTTATTCAAGTGTTTTATGTGATTGAAACTATGTGATTGAAATAGTTTTATTCAAGTTCTGTTTTTTTAAGGAGATTCACCTACAGGAAAAAAGGTGCTTCTTCAACTCTCTTTACTCAAAAAGAGAAATTTATTTTATTGTAAAAAATCAATAGATTATTATTTTCTAAATACATGAGCCTTTCTTTTCAAAAAAATTACATAAGCCCTTTAAAAATTTTACCAACTCTCCTCTCATACAAAAATTACATGACCCTTCCTAACACATGCATATTTTTTGGTAAAATACCATGAAACAAAGAGTAGAGTGGATCTCTACGCGACTGCTAAATTGCTGAGCGTGCGTTACAGTGGAGCTACCTTTTTCAAGCTCACCAATACACTACTGTTCTGGATCTGCATCCATGTTTCCACATGTACTTTGTATCAACCATTTTTCACTGAATGATTCCTTCGTTTTTCAACAGAGATAGTGCCTCCTCCTTAGCTTTCTTGGACGTGGCCAGTTTGTTCACGCATTCTTTGTTACTCTCGAGTCTTATGTAGGCTCCTACTGCTTCTCTTTGCTGCTCTCAAGGGAATCTTATGCGGGCTGCATTCTGCACTCTAATAACATGTTAAAGATTAAATTCCTGGAGAGAAATGTCTTTTCCAATATTTTCAAACAATTAGACAGTTTATATAAGAGACATTAGTAATTAATAACTAAACTAGAACTCAAATATAACTCAAGACTAAAACTATATATAACACGTATCATGCAAACTAAGGAAATTGAGATTCATGCTCTCAACAGTAAAGTGAGTTAAATGTTAAAGTATATTTTAACATTAAAGTGATTTAAATGTTTCTTTTTAAGTTTATTTATTAGTTTGTAATTAAAAAATAAATAAGTACTTATTTATGTGTTTCCCTTATTTACTAATATAGATAAATGAATATTTTTATTTGTTGATAGAAAACCAAAAAAAAAATTCTTTATTCCAAATTCATTTTATGGCCATAGAAAAAAAAGATTAAATAAAAATGAAATAACTACAATATAACAGATAATATGATTAAGAAATAAGAATAAATTCATCCGAAGCACAAAAAAGTTGGTTCAAATTTATTGAATTAAAATTTGATGTTTCCTTAGTCATTTTGTTCAAAAATAAAATAACATCAAGGGAAATATATATATTAAAAAAATTTAATATAAATATATTTTATTTAAGATGGACATAATTTTTATTTTATTTGTCGATGGATAGGTTCTTATTTCGAATGATTACAAATGTAAATGATATTAGAATTTATTAGATGATTGTTGATGTAAAAAAAGTTTCTAAATATTTTATTTATAATCACTATGATGTAGTGTAGATGTTATATGTTGTAGAAGGTTTTCAAATATATATATATTTTTTGGGTTAATTTACTAAAAAAATCAGTAGAGACTTGTTAGAATAACAATTTTGAATTTTGACTTTTCCACGATCCAAGTGCATTGTTAAACCTATATTTGTTATTTAAAACTTCATTTGGACCATAGTGATCAAAATTTCATGAAAAAAATCATCACATTCCAAATACCCATAACCTTTTAATAATTAGAGAATACCATCTAAGTTGTTAAAAAATTTTAATTTTTATTATTTCTTTATATTATTATAGAGTTTAATGAAACCAACTCATCCAAAAAAATATCGAACCCCGAATTGTTGGCTTTTATTATAATCTTTTCATATACGAAAATAATATTATTTAAGATCATAGTTATCAAATTCGAATTTGAATTAGTGAATTCGATTCAATAAAGAAAAAAATTTGTCTATCTAATATTCAATATGGAAAAAAATTGAGAGTATACATTTATGATTAACCTATTGTTTATTTTTTCTTTTTATATATGAAAATTAAAAAAAATCATTATATCTTTCTCTTGTAAAGCTCCAAAAATAATGAAAGACAAACTTATCAAATTTATTAGAGAGTTAATACACAGGATATTGAAAGTAAATTTGAAGTGATCTCCACATACTACTGAATTTATGTTAGTAAATTTGAAGTGGTCTCCGCACAGCACTAAATTTATGTTTTAATCACTATTCTTGTCATATCAAAAGATTATCCTTTATATAAACAGGAAAAAAACCCTTCTAATGGACTGATCCTCTTTTTTGCCGTTGACCTAACACTATGATAATTGCTATCATGTGAAAAAGTTAAAAAACTGAAAATATAAGTTTAAAATCTTTATATTTTTTAAAAATATAAATTCATTCTTCTCTATGATATTTTTAAAAACACTTATATTTTTTAATAAGAAACTTATCATAATTCAACTATAATTTTTTTAATATAAAATTTCTATTTTTTGTTTGAATAAAAAACTATAAATTTTCATTTTTATTTTCTAATTTAAATAAAATTTTAACCCATGCTTTACCAAGATTAGAACCAAGTGTTGCTTTACGAGTCATGCTAGACATGGCTAGATGTGTGGATAGATATGAGAAGCCCGATGCTGGCGCAACCTTCACAATCACAGTTACCAATAAAGCAGAGTGAGTCTTAAATCGACAATTCGCCTGGAATAACAACTATTCATTTTCATTCCTATTTTTTAATAAAACTTACCATTTTGTAGTTTCAATATTTTAATATAAAATTTCAATAATCTTTTTAATATAGAAACACTGCCTTTCTGTTTTTTTAGTATAAAACTTACCATAAACCAAACATGTCTATATCGTATTAGGTTTACCATATTTTTCCAAGAATTGAACCGTACCAATGAATTTTCAAAATTTTTGGCCTAATACGGCCAAACTTGGTAACTATGTTTAAACAATCAGTACATTAAGTTTAATATTCTTCTGCATCGAAACTCTAAAATCTTATAAGAACGATTTTACATCTTCAAATACAAATATTAATAACATAAATGGAACAATTACTTGAGTAATGGAGCATTTAAACTTGGCCTATGAACCAGATTGTAAAACTCCTACAAATCTCTCAACGCATGAGCATACTCTGTTATACAAACATATAACATCACTGAAGTTCGATGGGTGATTTTTGATCTGGCTTAGTTCGCATTCATATCATATCGACTCATTATCACCAGCTCAATCATTGGTCCTTACTATTTCAATTCAGGTACTGCAATTGTTGTTCACTTTGAATAAATGTTGGTCACTTCGACTTTCTCACACACCCAAACATGAAGTTACTTGTTTAGTAGGTACATGCATTCTTGGTGGGAAATGTTTTAAAATAGAATATCTCCTAAATAGTATTGATGTCAAATTTAGATGATTCAATTAATAAATAAAAACTCATTGGTCAGCTCTACGAAGGAGAGTCCGAACCAGGAGAGTTTGGCTCTGCAGAACGCTCTACATTCTCAATATACTTAAAACATTATATAGAATACATAACAATAGGGAAGTTAGAACCATACCCTAAGAAATAGAAACGAATTCCTATCCTAAGGTCTCGTGAACCAACTCACGCTATTATAGTATTCTCCATTATATTCAACACTCCCCCTTAATGGAGAAGGGGTTCACAAATATGCCTAACATCTCCCTAAACATTTCAAACTTAATTTTTCCAAGAGGCTTAGTGAAAAATGTCTACAACATTATCACACGTTTTACAATATAGAAGATGGATTTCTTTTGATTGAACTTTCCCCTTGACAAAGTGGAATTGTGTATCAATGTGTTTAGTGTTCTTGTGAAACACTGTATTATTAACAAGTCTGATTGAACTCTGGTTGTCACATCTTATTGTTGTTGCATCTTTCTGTTCTTCCCCGACATCATGGAGAAGTCTCCATAACCAAGCTGCCTCACATGTTGCTGCACACATAGCTTGATACTTTTCTTCTGCTGAAGACAAGGAAACTATGTTCTATTTCTTATTGCTCCATGTAATCACCTCCGATCCAATGCTCAATGCATAGCTTGTTATGGATCTGCAGTCGTCTACATTTCCATCCCAGTCACAATCTGTAAATCCTAAAAATCTAGCATTAGAAGAATCAGTATAAATAATACCATAGTGTATAGGTCCTTGTAGATACCTTAAAACACCCTTTGTTGCATTCCAATGACTCTCAAGTGGTTTGGACATGTGTTGACTTAGCACACTGACTGCATAAGCCAAATCTGGTCTAGTAGTGGTCAAGTAGATTAAGCTCCCAACCAATTTTTTATAAGTGTCGCATCTGCCTCTTTAGAGAAATCCTGACTCTGAAGGTTAATGTTTTGTTGTAGTGGTATTGCTACAGCCTTACACTGATCCATTCTGAATCTTTCCAATAGACCTTTGACAAACTTACCCTCGGACATAAAAAATTTCTCTTGAATTTCTTTAAATCTCAAGACCCAAACAATATCTTAATTTACCAAGGTCTTTCATTTCGAACACTTGTGACATTTGTTCCTTGATTTCTTTGATTAGAGTAATAGCATCACCTATAATAATTAAATCATCTACATACAAAGAAATCAACACTATGTGCCCCTTTTCATCTTTCATTGTTTACAAATTAGGGTCGTTTTTACTTCCCTTGTAACCAAGTTGCAGAAAAATGAATCAATCTTTTCATACGAGGCCCTGCGTGCTTGTTTTAGTCCATATAGAGCTTTCTTTAATTTACATACTAAATGTTCTTTCCCTTTGTGGATAAACCCATCAGGTTGCTCTAGATAAACCTCCTCTTTCAATTCCCCATTTAAAAATGCAGATGTTACATTTAGTTGGTGAATCATCCAATGTTTCTTGATAGATAAAGCAATCAACATTCTGATAGTATCTATTTTAGCTACGGGGGAAAAGGTTTCTTCATAGTCAATGTCTTCTTTTTTTTGAATACCCCTTTGCTACCAATCTAGCTTTTAATTTATCTATGGTACCATCTGCATTAATTTTGGGTTTATACAACCATTTACAACCTATGGTTTATTTCCTTTCAGGAAGTTCTATCGACTCCCAACTGTTGTTTTTTTATGATAAATTCATATTCCTATTCCATAGTTGTTTTCCATTCACTACATTCATTTGCTTCCTTATAGCTAGAAGGTTTAATAACATTCATCATACTAGTTATAAAAGCATTTTCCCTATATCTAGGGTAGTTTCAAACCTTGTCTCATCATTAATTTCTAGACTTGGCTTAACAACTACATCATCTTCGTTCCCTTCCTACTGCTGCTACTTCTGTATCTGTTGCTACTCATTTCTATCACCTGGTTCATCATTTCCTTCTTCCACTAATAGGCCACGTGCCATTCTTCTTTAGCACTCTCATGGCTCCCATCATTAACCTGCTCATGAAACACTACATCTATGCTCACAAACACTTTATGAGTAAAGGGATTTAAAAAAAATTAAGCCTTAAATGCTATACAATAGCCAAAAAAAATACATTTGATGGCCTTTGAGTCAAGTTTCTTTCTATCTTCCTTTTGGGATAGAGGAAAGTCTTTGCTGCTAAAGACTCTCAAATGATTAATTGTAGGCTTATAACCAAATAAAGTTTCAAAAGGAGTTTTAAAATCTAAGCTTCTTGTTGGACTCCTATTCTTTAGATATACTGCAGTATTAATCACTTCAACCCAAAAGCTGTTAGAAATATTCTTACCTTTCAACATAGTGCGAGCACACTCCACAAGGGTTCTGTTCTTCCTCTTTGCAACCCGGTTTCGTTGAGGAGTGTGGGGTACTGTAACTATTGTTATATCCCATTATCTTTCCAGTATTTGAGTACATAAGCTTTCTTGTACTCTCCCACTTGAACCGAGCGGAGAATCCTAGTTCATTTACCTGTTTGTTTTTCAACCATACTTCTGAACTCCTTGAAGTATTCAAATGTGTTGTTTTTCTTCCTGAGGAAATACACCCAAGTAAATCTAGTATAGTCATCAATAAACAATAAAAAATAGTATGCACTGCTTAATGATCTTGTCTGCATAGGCCCACATAGATCTGTGTGTACCAGCTCGAGTATATCGCTCTTCTTTCTATTAGGATTCACAGGAAATTCATCTCTGTGCAACTTTCCCAGTGCACATGCATCACAATCAATATGAGCAGATTTTAAAACGGGAAGACCTTTGACCATACCTCTTTTATGTAAAAGAAGCAAATAATTAAAGTTCATATGGCCGAACCTCTTGTGCTATAAGTCCACTGTAGCAATGGCAGATGATGCCAATGCCTGATGTCGTGCACTTTTGACATTTAAACTGTACAATCATTGGTGAGCACCAATATTGAACAAATAATGTTGCAACTCCTGGGGCTTCCTACTTTACTTTTATTAGCCATGTAGTTCGTAACAAACTTGGAAGCGATGGTGTTGTATGCACAAGTACTAGCTCTTACTGCACACTGTCACTTGGTTAGCTGACGCAAGATCACTAGGAGGTCAAGTCAACTTCTATGAGTTTCCAGAAGAAGCTTTTAACTGTGATGAAATAAAGCTAACTCTAAAGAGGCTATTCTACTTGCAGAAAGAGAAAGAAGACTGAAATGTAACGCAAACCCTAGAAAACCCTAATTTTTCCAACTAACCCTACTTTTGCAGAAAAAGAGATGGAAAATGATGAAATGAGTTCCATGACTACTGAAAAGGAAAATCACATCTACTTAAGCTATTCCCAGAATAAAATGAGAAAATAACATCTTTTTTTATTTTTTGAACGTTTTTATGTCAAATTATTATGCTTGTAATTTATCGGATTGTGATTGTGCAGATGTTTGGGGGTGATGGAGGATAGAATTTGTTTTTGCAATGGTGGAGGAAGGTTTCAAGAGGCCCTAAGGAGCTCCTAGTACCCTTCTGAATATTTTCATTGCAATCGGATTTCGAAAAAATAGTTACAGGGGATTCTACAGGAGGCTACAGTGGATCTACAGGAGGATCTATAGGAGGAGGCCGAGAGCTATTTTTAGAACTTTTGAAGGTTGAAAAATGATGGAAATGTGTAACTGAAAGCTAGATGAAGGTTTTTAGGTGTCTGGAGCTTGTCAAGGAAGATCAAGAGGGAACATGACGGTTGCATTTGTTCAAATGGCATGAGGGAAGCTTATGGAGAAAAATGCAGAAATTAGAGCAGATTGGTGAAATGTTACGAATGACTTGGGAAATCTGTGAGAAGTGAGCTGGTGCTAGCTACTTTATGGATGTATGATGAGTTGAGGTGCCCTGCAAGAGATCTTCATATCTACTTAAGAAAACTGATCAAATAAAGGACTAACTATACCATGAAAACAGAAATTTCTCTAGCTTGACCTAATTTCTGACCTACAAACAACAAATGCTGAATAATAACCTTTGAACAGAAAATCATGCAGAGAGATCTATTGTAAAATAACAGGAAATGATCTAGGCAATTGAATCTGAAGCAATACATTAATCTTTCCAAATCAAATCCTCACACTAGAAATTGGATGCGAGAGCAAAACTGTATTTTTGGCAGCAACAATAGTGCCTTGACCTGAAATCAGAGTCCTAGAAAGGGAGAAAGGAGATCAGGGCCTGTTGTTGGCCTTTTCGAATCTTAGTTTATCACTAAATTAACATACTTGAGCAACTGAAACAAAACTAGCTATGAAAACGATCAAAAGCAACGTAATCTAAACAATGTAAAATGAATCTATGTAATAGAAATTAACTCATGAACTCGAAAAAAAAAAAAAAAAAAAAAAAAAAAAAAAATAAATAATAAATAAATAAAATAAAATAAAAATTACAAAGCAAGAGGTTTTGGGCAGCTTGGGTTGGTCCCTAACCTAAGAGCTTTAGCCCTCTAAAAGAGATCAGTGCTAGCTCAAAAAATATTTCATCTCCATTATAAAAAATAAAAGTTACATTGCATAAATTGTTCTAAAAAAGAAACTCGAAAATGAGTTGAACAAACGCTGCACAAAAGTGAGAAAATTCTACTAATGACTGGCTAACATATTGAGGCTCTAAGCCCCCCTACTTATACAAATGGATTCCTCCAATAGTCCTCCTAAAATCAAGGAGCTCGGCTTCCTAGAACTAGAGATAAACAACAATCCTTCTTTACTTGCTCGGTTGCCCCTTGGATGCATCAATGTGGACCTTTTTGCTCCGAGTTACTGATGGAGGATTCGAGGAAAGGGGTCATAAATTAAGGATACACCCCCCCTACAAATCCTCTTCCCTATTTTCCTCGAGTATTTCCTGCCTTTTTCTCATAAATCCCTTGACTTTGTCCAAAATTGATCAAAATGTTTGCATAAAGCACACATTAGACTACATGGCAAAATGACTAACCCAATTCATTCTGTTAGCATAAATATATTCTAAAACATGCAGTAAATTGATTAAAATGGTGGATTAAGTCAAATTAAGAGGCAAAATGAGCCCATATAATTACCCATTTATGGGGTTCATCATCACCCCCTACTGAATGGGTTGCTCATCGTCTGAAAAACTAGTCTAACTCTTCATCCTTGATGGCTCTGATAGATTCCCTGACATCCCATGCTTTTGATGTGATATCTTCCTCTTTATCATGGAATCTTTCCTTTCTATCCACCTCTTCCCATTGTTGTTGTTCTTCCTCCTCTTTTACTCCTTCCAGTAGTCCTAGCAATAGTGGAGGACTGAATTTGAGGTCAATCCAATTAGCCTTCAAACTTTGCATAGAGTAATTATATAGTGGCATTATCTTGATGGCTTCCCTCATCCTATTTGGGGAGTGATACTCCATGATCCATAGGCTGTGTGGAAATGTGTTCCACCTTCTCATGTAGGCATGAATGCAGTCATCTCCAAACAATCTCTCCATGTCCTTGAAATGTGTTATAGCCTGGGATCACTTATCAAAATATTTGGGGACACTTTGAGGATTACCTACAAGGTGTTGGTGGGCATAGATGAGAGCCATGGGGTCTGCTGGTTCTACTCTAACCAACAGGGGTTCATTAAGCTCTTTTGCCATCATTTTTTGGATTTTTACTGCCCTTTTCTCTTCATGGCTCATAGAGGATGCCATGGCCATCAGCTGCAATTCTCTTAACACATCATTGGGATCCCATAGGTTCATATCAGTAAGGGCCATGTTGTGCAAGTAAAACTCTGCAAACATTCCTTTGTCCTCAGCTGAACTGTGATCAAATAGATTCACGAATTGACCATAATCATAAAAAGGTATTTGTGGAGTACTAAAGAAGGTATGTTTTGATGGTTATTTTAGTATCTTTTCATTAGAACTTACAAGCCTTTTTACATCATGAACTTAGAAAACGATAAATAAGTGTAATAAAACATGTGAGATTAATATGCAAGAGGAGAATGCTGACAATTGTCGTTTCCTTATGCAGGAAGCAGAAAAAATGAAAAGTTGTCATTCTAAAGGAAAAGACAAAGACGGGTTAAATGTTGTCCCTTCGACAGGAGACCGAATGCAAACCAGATCAAAATGGATCAACCCAGGAAAGGAAGCAAAGATATCAGCTCGGCGTAGAAAAGAGAATAAACGACTGAGGGTTAACGGTTCTGCGAATCCCTCAGGATACTTAATCTTGAGGGATCGTTGTTTTATCTATTTCTGCATTAAGATATCTCTGTCGTCAACCTTATACAAGGGGAAGCATTGTTAGCTAAGGGGGAATGTTATTATGCCTTTATGTAATTTCTTTTAAAGATCAAAACTTTGATCATCGTGTCTTGTTAAGAACTTCTCTACTGTAATTTTACTTGATGCATTAATACAAACTTGGTTACTATTTCATCTTTGAGTCTGGAATAACTTCAAGCGGTGTACCCCTGGAGACTAAGGGCCTGGCCCTGGAGGACACTTGCTCTTGTACCATTACGCGTAGTTTTTACATGGTTTTCTTATTGACGTGATCTGGTAATCTGATGTGTTTTATAAAGTTTACATCACATGCTCTGTTGTGTTTAATCCATTAAGGTTTCTAAAGACAAAATTATTGTATTGACGCTGCATCATATTACTGTTCTTTTAGGTGTTGATATAATACGGCTAGTTTTTACAGAACACTGTTGTTGTTCCATTACAGAGCTTTTGTGTTGTGTGCTTGTTCCTTAACATTATAGAATTCATCTTGGAAGTTCTGTTATTTGCGATTGTTGGATTGTTGAATACTGCTATTCTATCTTGAAATGCAATCATATTCTTTCTAACAGAGGTGATAATTGAATCAGATTACTATTTGATTATGTTGTGTATATATGGTTTTCAGTATTGTTCCTATAGATTATGATTAATGCAATTGATTTGATAGACTAAGATGTTATGACTTGTTAGACTTAGTTGCTCTTCTATTTCTTGACTGTTGTTCTATTTTCTAATTTTTGTTCCATTTCAGACTTGTTGTTCCATTTTAGGCTTGCTATTCCAGTTCAGGGTTGCTGTTCCATTTCATTGTTATTCGATTTCTTTGTCGTTCCATTTTTTATCTGTCGTTCCATTTCTTGTTATTAGTGTGAAGAAAGATCTCAGGCTGTAGTGAGCATTGGCATCTGCTGTCCGGCTCCGAGACCCCTGATCTTTCCTCTGATTTCCCTTTCCATCAGTTTCCAAAGGGATGGGTTATTGCTACCGAACCCTTGACTGATAAATTTCTTAATGTTCTGAACATGTGATTTAATCTTTTGAAGTAGTTAAGCTGTAAACAAGCATCCATTTACTTTGTATTTTCAAACAGTGTGCTACTAGAATTACTCTGGCAAATGATAGCCTCAGACTGAGACAGTCTTTGAAATAGAAAGATGTTCCCGGATTAACATATTAATGTGAGGTAACTAGAGGTGAAAGAGACCATTTTTATAGTTCCACATTTTGGCGCCGTTGTCGGGGAAGGAGTGTAGCCATTTGTCCTTTTTCTCAGAATATTGTACGAACTTGCTAGGAAAGAATTGGGTTTTGAAAACGAAAGGTAAGAACCTACGTGTGGAGCATGTAAAAGCCCTGCTCCTCTACCCGCTTTCTTGTAGATTTGCTGCTGTTTGTATAAGTAGGATTTAGTAGTTAATTTGAGTGCATGACTAAGCAGAAAAAGCCAGAAAAGAATTCCAAACCTTTACCCAAGCCAGAAAAAGCTAAGGGCCCAGTGACCCTTTGCCGATCAACCTTCATAGACGAAATCTACAAGAAAGCCGAATCTCAGCCCTCAGTAGGACCCGGGAAAGTTATTTCTAAACAGCCTACTAGTTCCCTTCAGGCCACAGGTTCACCATCTGTAGCCTTTGCTGAGGTGCATAGTTAAACTGAAGAGAAGGACTTTCAAGAAATTAAAAATTCTACTCCAGAACTATTGCAGGAAGGGAATTTCAGTAATCTTTGTGAAGGAGGAGGAGAGACAGGGGAAACCGAGGAAATTAGATCTCCTCTTGGGACAACTCAGCCATTGAATAGCCCAGATAAAGGAAGTGCTGCAAAAATCATCGTTGAAGAAGCCCAATCTCCTCAGAGAATAGTCCCAGATAAAGGAAGCGCTATTAAAACTATTCCTGTTAAAGCCATTCCCTCTCAACCTAGGAATACCCTCCTAGATATCCCATAAGGTTATTGGCATATATTCGACCCAATGGCTCAAAACTAGCCAAACACCCAAACCTCTACATTACAATACCCCATAGTGGATTCTGCAGCAAATGCGTCTATGAAAGCAATCCCTCTTCAACATATCCCTACATTCCACGAGCTTACATCAGAAGACCTGGATGCATTTTTATTTGAATTTGATGTACTGTGCAGGGGATATGATTACACCACCGATCCGCAGAAACTGAAATTGTTTCCCTCTACGCTAAAAGGGGCTGCTTTAAGATGGTTTATGGGATTAGGAGGCGGGGTTATAAATAACTGGGAGCAAATGAAAGAATCCTTTCTAAAAAAATATCAGGACTATTGCAGGTCTAGAGAACTGAAGGATGAAATATTCCAGATGATAGCTAGACCAAACGAAACATTAGAGGAGTATGTGGAATGTTTCCAGTATAATCTATAAAGATCTCCCCATGCATCACTGCCTTTACCTGATAATGTGTTGAAAACAACATTAATAAGAGGCATGAAGGAATAATGGATCGAAACATTAAACATCATGGGAAACGAAGATATTTATCGAGAAAGTTTTGCTAACATTATTGATTTATGTATCAGGAGCTCGAGAGGAAGCACAAGAGTAAAACTAGCAGAACATGATCGGTTTGTAAGAGATAATAAAACCTCGTCAGAAGGAGTAACGCGTGTGGAAATTGGAAATTTATTGGAAAATTTTAAAACTAATATACTAGGGACAGTAACTACACAACTGGATGTTTTGCAGGCCAAGAAGAAGAAAATGGAGGCAGAACAGAATTTGGCAATATTCTGTCCCAGATGCAGGAAGAAGCATAGCCATAAGGAGTGTCCACTGGATGCAATCCAAACATGCACCATCTGTACAAAAGATCACCCTATGGAAAGTTTTCCCTCACTTCCTGGACTAAAAGCAGTATATAAGGAAGCAAAAGAAGAGCCAGAATCGATGTATTTTCTCAACCAACATCGTCAGTGGCAGCCTCGACAATCTGGTATGTTTCCAGACCCAGCTTCTTCTTTTCAGCCTCCGCAGTATAATGCTTAATAGTATAACATGTGGCAAAGTCAATTCCAACCCCCATTTCCAAACTGGTCACCACAGTCGTTTCCTTCCTCAAACCCGTGGCTGAATCAGGCAAGCCAATCTGATTGGCCGAACCTTCCTTATACCCCACCATATTGGCAAAACAACCCATACCCACCACAATGGACTCCCCCTACTTCACAAAGCTCAGCTTGGCAGACAAAGTGGCAGAGACCAATGCATCAGCTAGTAGGAACTATTCCTCTCCCTCAACCTACACTGCTAGCCTTATAACAAAATCCCCAGTCTAATCTGAGATCGCAACTCCCAGCCCAACTCGACCCCAATCCAAATAACAGACCGGTCCAATCTCTCCAAATCATAGAAACACCAGAAGTAGGAGCCAATCTGAGGGATTGTAATGTTCTTCAGTTAAGATCTAGGGGTATTATTCAAACCGAGGGAAATAAGACAGTTCAGGTTGAAGATCAGTTACCCAGAGAACATTTGTCACAAGAAGAGGATGTGAATAAACAACAAACTCATTATCAAGCAACCACATCCTCTCCCCCATTCCCAGAACGATTAGTCATACCTCGACCTATACATCCTGATTTTGACATTCCGGGAGAATTACAAAATTTGTACATAAAAATTCCATTCCTCCAAGCCATTCAAGACATCCCGACATACGCAAAAACTATCAAAGAATTGTGCATAAAGAGACCAAGGAGGAATATAAAAAATAATCCAAGTCCAAGTAGTCGGCACTCTATCTGACTTATTATCAGGAAAATAAACACCCATTAAATACGAAGACCCAAGAAACCCAATTGTAACTGTCCAAATTTATGGTAAGACCCTGTCCAATGCCTTAGTTGATCTTGGAGCTACAATCAATATCTTAACAACCACTACTTGCCAAAAGCTAGGCATTACATCTGTAGAACCCACCTCTACCTTGTTAGAATTGGCTGATCGATCTGTGGTTAGGCCAGAGGGAATACTACATGATGTCATGGTTTCTGTTGACTCCTGGGAATATCCAACCGATTTTCTGATAATAAATCCCAAAACCCGACTTGATGGACATCCATTGATTTTAGGAAGACCTTGGCTCGCCACTGCCGATGCCTATATTGGCTGTCGGCAAGGAAATATGATCATAACCATGGGAACAGATATCAAGAACTTAGTTCTATATCCCCCAACGCAGCCAAGTGTCACAATAGTCAAAACTAATAGGCACCCTATATCATACCTTACTGATAACATTAGATCTCCATTAACTATACAAGAAGCACTTGATTCAAAAACCAAATAGAAGACAATGCCATTAATAATTTCATTAGTCAAACTCAACTCACATCTCGCACACAATGTCATATGATAAAAGCAGCATTTGATAATGAATTAGAAGAAGATCCACTGAAAGATACACATGATCATACAATCCCTGTCACCTCTGTTGCAGATAGTAAAACTGTGGAAATTGAACCGGGAAAAACCTTAAACATTAATTCCAACCTCACATCAAAACAAGAAACGAAGCTCATCCATGCGTTAAGGAAATATAAAGAAGCATTTACATGGGACTACCCTGATATGAAAGGAATTGACCCCCAGTATGTACACACCACATTTACATAGAAAAAGATGCGAGACCTGTTCGACAGTGTCAGAGAAGACTAAATCCTCATCTAAAAGATGTAGTAAAAGCTGAACTTCAAAAACTTTTAGAGGTTAATTTTATCTACCCTATCTCTGATAGTAAATGGGTATCCCCGCTTGTGGTGGTACCAAAAAATAATGGGAAATGGAGAATCTGTGTGGACTACAGGGAGCTAAATAAAGCAACACAAAAGACACTTCCCTCTCCCATCATCGACCAAGTATTAGACACTTTGGCAGGAAAGAAATTCTTTTCTTTCCTCGATAGCTTCAGTGGATACAATCAAATACAGATTGACCCTGAAGACCAAGACAAAACTACTTTTACTTGTGCTTGGGGAACATTTGCCTACCGAGTTTTACCTTTGGCTTATGCAATGCTCCTGCCACATCCCAAAGGGCTATCCTTAGCATTTTTGCAGACTTAATAAATGAGGGACTTGAAGTATATATGGATGACTTTACACCATACGGAGATGATTTCAATCAAGCACTCGATACACTAGAAAATGTCCTACAATGCTGCATTGCTACCAGGCTTTGCTTAAGCCATGAAAAATGTTATATGATGATGACAACAGGACTTATTCTAGGACACTATATTTCAGCAGCTGGCATTCAGGTAGACCCAGCCAAAATCCAAATACTTTTGCTTATTCCTACTCCCACCACTCAAACAGAGGTACGTAGTTTTCTTGGATTTTCTAGTTATTACAGGAAGTTTATAGAATATTATTCACGTATTGCTGCACCTTTGTATACACTAACTGGTAACATTGATTTTCTTTGGATAGAAAAATGTGAACGTGCTTTCAAGGATCTGAAGAAGCTCGTATCCACAGCCCCAGTCCTTCGAGGAGTAAATTGGGATTTCCATTCCAGATATCATCTGATGCCTCAGATACAACGATTGGAGCGGTCCTTGGGCAGGAAGAGGATAGAAAACCATATGCAATTTATTACATTAGCAAAAATTTACCCCTGCTAAATTAAACGACACTGTTATTGAAAACAAATTTCTAGCTATAATACATGCTATCAATAAATTCAGACATTACATTACTGGATATCTTGTTATCTTGTACACAAATCATTCTGCCATAAAATATTTAGCAAGAAAGCCTATCACAAATGGCAGAATAACTAGATGGTTGATTTTATTGCAGAAATTTGATATTACAATCAAGGATCGACCTGGAAAAGAAAATCCTGTAGCTGATTTTCTCTCAAGAATGCCAAAGCCAATTGATGCAGCAACAGTTGAAGATCAATTTCCAGACGAGCATCTGTTTGCTGTTGTTGTTAAAACACCCTGGTATGCTGATGTTGCCAATTACCTAGCAGTAGGTAAACTACAAAATCCTCTAACCCCTAATGAGCAAAAATAGATTGTTTAACGAAGTACTAGATTTTCTTGGATTGGAGGCTATTTGTTTCACATAGGGGCAGACATGCATATCAGGAGATGCGTTCGAGAGGATGAAATCTTTGACATTTTGAAAGCCTGCCATGACGAACCATGTGGTGGACATTTTGCTGATCACAAAACTGGACATAAAGTGCTACAAACAGGGTATTATTGGCCCACGATCTTCAAAGATGCAAAGAAATTTGTCCAAGCCTGTGACAGTTGCCAGAGAGCAAGATGCCCTAGTTAGTCTGATGAGATGCCTCTGAAGCCACAGCTATTCATCGAACCATTAGAGCGATGGGCTCTTGATTTCGTTGCACCAATCAATCCATCATCAAACCAGAAAACATATATTTTGGTGGCAACAGAGTATGTCACCAAGTGGGTTGAAGCAGAGGCACTGCCAAGAGCTACAAAGGACTCTATCATACAGTGCATGTTCCATCTATTTGTACGTTATGGCCTTCCAAGAGAGATAATTACAGACGGTGGACCACAGTTTGCTGGAAACAGAATAGCTGCAACACTCAACAACTATCATGTCCAGCATAAAATCACTACTCCATACCACCCATAGGTAAATGGGTAGGTAGAAAGCAGCAATAAAATAATAGAAACAATCCTAACGAAAATTGTTGCATCACATAGACGTGATTGTGCTTCCGCACTACTTGAAGCACTGTGGGCTTACAAAACAACATGGAGGAGTACCACTGGTTACTCACCTTATCAACTAGTGTTTGGAAAACAACCCATTTTCCCCATAGAATTTGAAATCCAAACATTACGAATAGCACAGGAAGTTGGCTTAAACCTAACTGAGGCACAGATTAATCGACTACAACAGATCAATGAGATGGACGAAATTAGGCTCTCTGCACTTCAAAACACTGCTCTGATCCAGCAGCAGAGAGCTAAATGGCATGATGCTCTCATTAAAAATAAAGTCTTCCACGAAGGAGATTGGGCTCTTTTGTACGACTCTAGGTTTGAGGACTTCCCCGGGAAACTGCAGACTCATTGGTTGGGACCATATGAAATCCAGAAGGTACATGACAATGGTACTCTTACTCTAATCACTATTGATGGTTCTGGATATGCCTTCAAGGAAAATGGCCACCAAGTTCGTCTCTATCGCAAACCACTCACTCAGGAGTCCTGCCAGCAGCTACGCCAAGATTCATATATGGAGATTTTCGGGGAGGAAGAGAAGTCTTCCTCACCTGTAATTTATTAAGGAATTTACATCTCTTTACAGTTTGTACATAATTTCTTTTTTTTGAATTATTTTTGTACATATCTTTGAAACAATGTTTTGCTGTTACGATTTCTGCTATTCATTTTCTAAAAGAACAACATTTTTATGATTTCTGTTGTTCCTTTTTCAAAGAAACAACATTTTTTATTTTTGCTGTTCCTTTTCCAAACGAACGACATCTGTGTATTTTTGTTGTTCCTTTTCCAAAGGAACAACATTTTCGATTTCTGTCGTTCCTTTTCCAAAGGAACAACATCTGTGTATTTTTGCTGTTCCTTTTCCAAAGGAACAACATTTTCGATTTCTGTTGTTCCTTTGGAAAAGGAAAAGCATTTTCGATTTCTGTTGTTCCTTTTCCAAAGGAACGACATTTCTGTGTGTTTTGTTGTTCCTTTTCCAAAGGAACAACATTTTCAATTTCTGCGGTTCCTTTTCCAAGGAACGACATTTGTATGTTTGTGTTGTTCCTTTGAAATTTTTGATTTCGGTTGTTCCTTCTCCAAAGGAATGACATTTGCTTGTTTTGCTGTCCCTTTTCCAAAGGAACAACGTTTTCCATTTCTGTTGTTCCTTTTTCAAAGGAACGACATTTGCTGGTTTTGCTGTTCCTTTTCCAAATGAACAACATTTTTAATTGTTGTTGTTCCTTTTCTAAAGGAACAACATTTTTGTGTGTTTTGGTGTTCCTTTTCCAAAGAAATAATATTTTTGATGTCTGTTGTTCCTTTTCCAAAGGAACGACATTGGTGTGCTTTGCTGTTCCTTATTCAAAGGAACGACACCTGTGTGATCTACTGTTCCTTTTCCAAAGGAACGGTACCTATGTGTGCTGTTGTTCCTTTTCCAAAGACACAACATTTGTGGACTCTTGCTGTTCCTTTTCGCAAAAGGAAGACCACTTGTATGCTTTTTCTCTCCCTGTGAAACAGTTTGTTCCTTTTGCTGTTCTAAATTGAGGATGCTTATTGTTCCTGTTCTTTCAAGTCTTTTGGAATACAACTATGCACTTATGTAATGGAAACAAAATCACAACATACTGAAATTAGTCAATCATAAATCGCTATCTTTATAATAAACTGGCCTGAATTGGTAAGAGGACAGAAGGAAGGACATGCTTATTCATCATCTTTTGCTGTCATTGTTCTACTAACTCTGCTCTGATTGGTTATCTGTATCATGTTGGTCCCTTTTAATCCTCTTTGATTATTATTCAAGAATAAGAGCAAATGGTTTATATCTTCCTGTTGGGATGTTAAGACTTCTTTGACCATTCCTACTCTTAAGGAATGTTGAACCACCCTTTGTGTATAAATAAGGAAGGCACTTTATGAAAAAGAAAGAAAAAAGAGCAAACATGACTTATAAGTTTTCAAATGCAGGATAGGGAGTCTCATTAAGAGCTGGCCTACCATGATCATGAGGACGAAAGCGAAGTGGCATTCCCACTATGGCCACCACACCAGAGGTATGATCCAAAAGGTATATCAAATAAACAACCCTTGGAACAGGAGGTCTCATCACGAGCCAACCTGCCCACTCTTCGCCCCTTCCTCGTGAATGGCATTATGGCTAACTAGTCACCAAGCCAGCATAATGGCCTACATTTTGACATTACACAACGTTCCCTAAGCATACACAAAGGATCATGGTTCCATGGGTGAAATAAACAACTCTTCCAAGGTTATGGACACCTATCAGTAGCAGATCACTATTAATGGTATTGAAGTCGCATTATTTACACCAATATGTAAGTTATTAGCACCCTTCTGTTTCTTATGCTGTGGTAATCAATTATATGTTATTTCCCCAACCATATAATGCATGAATATATATTATCACCAATCATGACAGAACAATTAACAATGACCGCATGAGACTCTCTATTTACGGCAAATGTCTTATCCCAAACCTTGTATCATATCACCGCAGTCTCTTACGTATTAAGCGACGCAACTCTACACCTTGATTTCAGTAATATGTTGCTTTTGTAAACATGGCATATTGCCATATGCTATTCCTTAAAGACTTTGTTGTAGAGTGGGCGCTGCTCCTTTATTTGACGGTTGGGACAGCCTATCACATTGCGGGGGGGGAGGTTAACCTCATCATTCCTTGGATTATGTGTCAGCTCACTATTCAGGAAGCTGTGTACTGGGGTATAACACGGCACAACAGTATACTATTTCTTTTTATTTTTATTTTTTTCTGCATGACTTGTTGTTCAAAGACATTTCCATTGTATACTCTGCAGCATTAGAGTTTGAACGAGTCTTGCGTCTGTCAGCTTCTCTGTGTTTCAAAAGCACGAATAGTTTCCATTGCTTTGAGAGTTTACAACGAAACCATGGGAGGAAGATCAATTCAGAGAGAACCGCAAGTGTTAACAGTCTCTACTACTGCCTGGGAAATCCTGGCAAGAGGAGGGTGGCTGACCTATCTTAACCGCTTGCAAGAGTCTAACGAGACAGTGGCAATTGAATTCTTTCAGAACTTGCGAGAGGACCACTCCACAGTAAGGGGGAGATGCATAACAGTCACCGATGACATAATCACAGAAGTCTCAGGACCACCAGCCACTGGACCAGTATGGACGTTAAAAAAGGAGAGATTGCAGAAGATTATAGAAATCTTCCATGATGAAGGATAGAGCCTGACAATTCGAGGAAAGGGGGTTCTGCCAGCAGCACTAGGAGAGCTGTGGGCAGAATTAGTGAAGACCATCCAAAGCTACATCACCTGTGAGGGCAGAAAAGACGTGGTAAGACCAAAACATCTTAAACTCTTAGCTGTACTAAAACAAAAATGCTCTGTAAATTTACCTGCATTGTTGAATTCATTACTTCATGACATTGCACGGAGCATGAAAAAGGCACAACATGTAGAGTCAGTTGTTAGTCATCATGGGTTGATTCAGTTGATAGTCAACCATAGCCTCACCCAGCAGTAGAGCGGCTGGGAAGAGCTAATTGCCATTATAAATGGGGGATTGGCCACACCATCCCCAAAATGGAAACATGTCACCAGCACACCCAAACATCCAGAAAAACGGAAACATGTCACCAGCACACTCGAGTGTCCAGAAAAACACAAGAAATTGACAAAGCCTAAACAGGCCACCAGCACACCCGAGCAACCATAAAAGTGCAGGAAATCGGTCCGTCTAGCACGACTACGAGGGGGGTTGGAGAAACCCCAACAAAGCACCCACGAGCTGGTAGAAATAGAAGATAAGCAACCCCCATGGCCAGGAAAGGAAGACAATGAGACAAAAATGCAGGAAGAAGAGGCAGAGCAATCTGCAGGAGAAAAAGAAGAGGAGGCAGAGCAATCTGCAGAAGAAGAAGAAGAAGAAGAGATAGAGCATTCTGCAGAAGAAGAAGAAGAAGAAGAAGAAGAGGAAGAAGACGAGCAATCTGAGAAAGAAGGAGACAAAGAAGAAGAAGTCAAGCAATCTGAGCAGAAGGAGGAAATGGAACAGTAGGAAGGCAACCCATTGCAAGACCCATTGGGAGAAGATAAATTGACCAAAGTTTTGGCTAATATGGGTGAATATGGCCAACCTTCTAGTTCATCAGACCTCCATGCCGGAGAGAAACCCCAAGAGAGAAATGCACCCGAAGAGTCACATGTAAAGGAGGCAGAAGAAGAAAATTTGCCTGTTCACGATGAAAACATGACAGGAGATGCTGAACAGGAACCATTCGTTCCTAACCAGAAGGCACCATAAGAAAGTCCATAGGAAATAAGGGTAGAAAAAGAAGTCGCCCAAGAAATAATAGAACCAATTAGGGTTCTTGCCCCGGAACAACCAGAGCAGAACAATGAATAAATACCGTAGGAAGAAAATCAGGAAACTAGCCACAGTCCAGGCCGCAGTGAACAACCTGCTATTCCTTCTGAGGAAATGGCAGAAATAAGGGAATTGCAAAGGAAAAACAGAGATTATTGAACATAATAGTCCAGCTCCACCAGCAGATTAGGATTCTAAAGGCAAGGCAAAGCGTAAAAGGGACTTCAGGAAGGAAAAATGTGGCCTCTCCAGCAAAACCACTCAATGGCAAGGGGCGGAGGACCAGATTCCATCCTGTTGTTCAAAACCCCGTCGAAAGCCAAGCTGTTGTTCCAAATGATGCTGAGAAACAAATTGTTGTTCCAATTGAAAAGGAATAGCAATGGACTGATGTTCGTGTTAAAATAGAAATCGATGAAATGTTGACCCGTGATAAGGAAATTCGGATGGAGGCACCACTTTCGGGAGTAATAAGGGTTATGAACTCAAAGCAGTGCAATAGGAAAGTTCAGGTAAAGCTCCCGGCCTCCACTGCTGCATGGAAAAGGGATCCAAAAACAGTAACCCTACAAAAGGGTTTGAAGCAAGCTCAACAAGAAGCAGAAAATCTTAGAGAGCAAACGATCCCCCGAGAAAAATATGAAGAGCTACAGCAACAGCTAAGGAACGTCAGTCTATCTGAAAGCTAGGCCTTTGAAGGGTGGCGAAAGGAACAAGAGAAAGTCGCAAAGGTAACTCGTAGGTTAGATGTAGTTATCAAACAAATGGATACCTTGTGTTCTTTATACAATGACGTCCTAGCATGTAAAGCCCCTGCTAAGAACTATGCCTTGTTTTTAATGGAAAGATATTTGGAATTGAAAATAAAGGCTGTTAAAGTAGGTGCTCCCATACAAATTAACACAATAAATGATTTCATAAATGACTGTAAGCACTACGGGGTAAAAGTTTAGAGACTACTGTGTGAATTTTATTTACATAACCTTGTACTAGAATACGAGACTCAGCTAAACCCTGGCCCTTTTGTTGGGGACATTCAATTACAGGCATTTATTTCATTTGCAGTTAATCAAATTAAATGGCTCAAAGCCTATAATTCTTTCCAAAGACAAGAAAATGGATTAGATTTATGGATAAGAGCTCAGCCTAGGGATGTAGTACAGTTATGGAGGAAACATAGAAAGCTCATGAAGGCTCCAGGAGTGATTGAAGCATTAGGACTCATGCATGAGACAATCATTCGACAGGGATTATAATACTTTTCCTCTATCAAAGACCTTGCCATTGATGCAGCTAAATTGCGATATCGAATATCTAATCCGAATATCCAGCTCAGAGAACCATTTAAGTGTGAGAATTTTAAACTAGCTGCCAACCGTTTGCCCCTCTATGGCGAAATTGTTTTGAGGGCAGGGCAATCCTGGTTAGGATATAGGTTCCGGAGTCCAATTATTTGGTATCCTACACCCGGATACCAAGCCCTGTTTGAGATGCCCGAGGGTTAGACAGGCAATTTTTTGGACTACCTAGTTACGCATCATGGCTGTAGGCCTTCACATAAGATTCGATCTCCAGCCTACTCACTCACTGCCTTACACGTCAACTACAATGTTTTCATGAGGCCATGAAAAATGGTAAGCAGGGGGGTGTGTGGAGTACTAAAGAAGGTATGTTTTGATGGTTATTTCAGTATCTTTTCATTAGAACTTACAAGCCTTTTTGCATCATGAACTTAGAAAATGATAAAGAATTGTAATAAAACATGTGAGATTAATATGCAAGACGAGAACGCTGACAATTGTCGTTTCCTTATGCAGGAAGGAGAAAAAATGAAAATTTTCCATTCTAAAGGAAAAGACAAAGATGGGTTAACTGCTGTCCCTTTCCCGAGAGACCACATGCAAACCAGATCAAAATGGATCAGCCCGGGAAAGGAAGCGGAGATATCTGCTCGGCACAGAAAATAAAAGAAATGACTGAGGGTTAACGGTTTTGCGAATCCCTCAGGATCCTTGATCTTGAGGGATCGATGTTTTATCTATTTCTGCATTTAGATATCTCCGTCGTCACCCTTATATAAGAGGCAGCACTGTTAGCTTAGGGGGAATGTTATTATGCCTTTATGTAATTTCTTTTAAAGATCAAAACTTTGATCATCGTGTCTTGTTAAGAAATGCTCTACTGTAATTTTACTTGATGCATTAATACAAACTTGGTTACTATTTCATCTTTGAGTCTGGAATAACATCGAGTGCTGTACCCCTGGAGGCTAAGGGCCCGGCCTTAGAGGACACTTTCTCTTGTACCATTACGCGTGGTTTTTGCGTGGTTTGCTTATCGATGTGATCTGGTAATCTGATGTGTTTTAGAAAGTTTACATCACATGCTTTGTTGTGTTTAATCCATTAAGGTTTCTGAAGACAAAATTCTTGTATTGACGCTGCATCATATTATTGTTCTTTTAGGTGTTGATATAATACAGTTATTTTTTACAGAATACTATTGTTGTTCCATTACAGAGCCTTTGTGTTGTGCGCTTGTTCCATAACATTACAGAATTCATATTGGAAGTTTTGTTTTTTGTGATTGTTGGATTCTTGAATACTGCTGTTCTATCTTAAAATGCAATTGTATTGTTTCTAACCGAGGTGATAACTGAGTCAGATTACTATTTGAGTATGTTGTGTATATATGGTTTTCAATACTGTTGCATAATGTATCAGTAATCAGTGTTGTTCCATTTGCATGAAGGATTGAATTTTGGTTCCTATAGATTATGATTAATGCAATTGATTTGATAGACTAAGATGTTACGGCTTGTTAGACTTAGTTGTTGTTCTATTTCTTGACTACTGTTCTATTTCTGAATTGTTGTTCCATTTCAGACTTGTTGTTCCATTTTAGGCTTGCTGTTCCATTTTAGGGTCGTTGTTCCATTTCATTGTTGTTCGATTTCTTTGTCGTTCGATTTCTTATTTGCCATTCCATTTCTTGTTATTAGTGTGAAGAACGATCTGAGGCTGTAGTGAGCATTGGAATCTGATGCCCGGCTCCCAGACCGCTGATCTGTCCTCTAATTTCCTTTTCCATCAGTTTCCAAAGGGATGGATTATTGCTACCGAACCCTTGACTGATAAATTGCTTAATGTTCTAAGCATGTGATTTAATCTTTTGAAGTAGTTAAGTTGTAAACAAGCATCCATTTACTCTTGTATTTTCAAAAACTGTGCTACTAGCATTACTCCAGCAAATGATAGCCTCAGATTGAGACACTCTTTGAAATAGCAAGACGTTCCCGGATTGACATATTAATGTGAGGTAACTAGAGGTGAAAGAGACCACTTTTATAGCTCCACAGTATTGTGCCCCTCTGGGCCAATGTCTTGATCAGAAATTGGAGCCACTGATCCTTGAGGTATACTGCATATGATTTGGCTGGCTGTCTCCATTGTAGTACCTCCATAGCCTAACTGGCCATGCAAGCTAATTGGGATTCCCTTTCCTATAGCTGCCTTTTTAAGATCAACACCTCATTTTTTACCCGGGGTTCCCCTTCCTGTTGCTGTCTTATTAATGTCTCACTGTTTTCCTAGGGTTCCTTTTCCTGCTGTTGTCTTTCTAAGATTGGCAGCTCATTTTCTGCCCGGGGTACCCTTTCTTGCAGCTGCTTCTTTAACATTTCATTTTTTGCCTCCAATTGAGCTCTTCTAATGCTTTCTGTATGCCTGGCCATGCTCAATTATTTGCCCATTTCCCTCAATTTATTTTCGATGTGCCCAATGTCTTCCACCCCTCTTGATTTTGCAATTTGCATCCATGTATAGATCCTTACTCTTTCCTTTTCCAGCTCAAAGAAAAGAGGGACTGCAAACTTTTGTAGGATGATTTTCCCTCCTTCATAAAGGTTGTAGTAAGAGCCTAAGTTAGGTTGAAGGTCAGGGTCTGGGATCTCTTTTTCCTAATCTTCCTCCCTGGCCTGTTCTTCTGCCTTATTTTCAATATTTACAGTCTCTTGAAGCTTTGTCAATGTCTCCTACAGATCGGTCTGCGCCTCCTCTAGGACTGTTTTAGAGTCCATAAGTTTGATCCTTTCTTTCCAAGTAGAATTTCTATGGCTGCCCCTTTCATAAGTAATGGGGGTTTTGGCTGGAGATTCCTCCTCTTTTGCAGTAGGGACATATTCAATGATGATGGGCTCCTTTGATGGTGGCTGAGGCTTCCCCATCTTTATTTTGGTGCTCTTTTGAGCCTTGAAGTACATAGATGGTTTTCTCTTCCTTTTTTCCTTTGGGCTTGGCTGGAGTACTAAGTGCAACAAGAACAATTGTTTCCTCTCTTGCTAGTGTCTCAGGAGACACTTCTTACTGCTTTTCTTCTTCTTCTTCATCTGTTGTTTTTCTTGTTTCTGCTGGTTTTGCTTCTGTTGTTTCTGATTTTGTTTGCTTCTCTACTTTCTTAGCTTCTTCTTTTCCTGTGGCAACGTTTTTCTGAACTATCTTAGGCTTCTTCCTTTCAGTTCTTGGCCACTTCTTTTTCTCTGCTGTGGTTTTACCCTTTTCTGCTTTTGATTTTTCCTTCTTCTCTACTTTAGGCTCATCTTTGGTGGTGTCATGTTTCTCCTTTCCTATCTGGTTTTCTTCTTTCTCTGTGTGGGGATCCTCTTCTTCCAATTGAGTGTTATTTTCTTCTTCATGGATTTCCTTCTTAGCTTCCTCTTTTTGTTCCTCCTCTTAATTTTCAGATGGACTAAGGTCATAGGTGAGAGTTTTTATATCATCCTCTTTAGTCATGTTTCTAAAAATCTCCCAGGCTATGAGGATTGTGAATGTGTGGAGGGCATCCTCCACGAACAATTTAATTAGCCCATCGTGAGTCAAATAGTCTGGAACCCTGCCTTCAATTTGGTGCTAGACTCTATTAAGGATTGGAGGAGAAAATATGGAATACTGAGTTTTCTGAATGGAGGAAGGTCCATGCCATATCTTAGTTCATGTAACAGTCTGAAATGGTACCCATAAAATATGTTGTATGTTCCTTGACAGGAGATGTATTTCATAATCTGATAACTGACCTCATTCCATGGGTAAGGTATAATTTTTCTCCTGATGCCATTCTTCTCCTCCACATGATGTTCATTAGGCTAGAAAAATGTCTCCTTGGAAGCTTGACCCAGTAGTTTTTCTTCCTTGCTCCAGGGTAGTTCAAGTGGGAGACTTGTAATCCTGTTGATGAACTCTAGGGTGATTTCTATAGTTACACCCCAGAAACTAACAATTCCATGGGTTTTTGAGTGAGGTTTTAAAGACAAGATAAATTCCTCCATGACGACATCATCATACCCATGCAACTTTTCAAAGAAAGGCATCCAATTTGCTCTAGTGAAGAGGGCTACCACTTCTAGATGTTCATGCAGCTTAGTTGAATTCAGAGGCTCCTTCCTCATAAAATGCCCTGTCATGATGTTTCAGATTCTGCTGGAATATTTTAGTTGAAGAGGGAGGCAGCAAGTTTCAATCTCAAAAATTGTGGAACAACTGAGGTTTTCTTTTAAGAAACAGGGAGAGAGTTTTTGCAGATTTAAAAAAAAAAAACAAATTTCAACTTTCCTTCCTTCCAAAATCCATTCTCTAGACTCACATTACTTCTCTGTCTGTTTGAGGGAAACAATATCTTAAAAAAATAGAGAACATACAAAACTGTGCTTTTTTCTTTTTTAGAAGAAGCATATGTCCAATGCAAGTTCACTCTTTACAAGCTTGATTTTCTAGAGTTGCATAATTTCTTTACATAGGAGAATACTAGCGAGGGGAAGGAGACAGACTTTCAGTGCAAAGAGCAAATGGAGAAACTGTATATATTTAAAAATAAAACACAGGCAGACTCTGTTCTCACTTTCCTTCCCTTTTCAACTCAATATCTCACTTGGAATCACACCACCTTTTGTATATCTATGGAAATGCAGAGTGGGTTTTACTGAGCCTACTTTTTGCAGCCCAAATTTGTCATGAAATCTTGAGTTTCACTCTGCGGTGTTGCTCACTGGCCTTCCTATAGAAAGGCTCCTGTAGGACTGTTCTTTCACTTCTATAGAGCCCGATAAGCAGAGGGGTTCTGAAACTCACAGAGAGCGATTGTTTCTAGGCTATGGAGGTGGTAGGTAGGTTGCTATAGTGAAGAGCTCATCGACACAAATGAGAAAAAGGTGGTTAAGGTGGTCAACTGCAGTGTACTTAAGCTTACGAGAGTGTTCTGCGGTCATCTGAACCATTGGTCCCAACTTCAGTGTCATGATGAAAATTTTATACCACCTGTCGCAATTATTTCAATCATTCCCATTAGATGCTTCCACTACCTGTTTTTAGATTTTTTCGAGTTGATTGAACACATGTGCTGATTGCACCCACTGAGTGCTGTTTGAACTAGACGAGGGTGGCTAGTTAGCTGGCCACCGATCTCGTTTAATCACAACCATTGCACTTGTCCATGAATTTTTTACATTATACTCATGTAACAAAGGAACATGTTTAGTCACTTACCTGTTAGTCATGAATTGCGTGCTACCGTGTTGTTGCATGCTCAGACTTTGGCGTTCTATGCATGGATTTCTACTTCTGGTGCCTGTGGCTTCTGAATTGGTTGCTCCACTACCTCATGCTGGTGATCTTCAATCAGGACTGGGCTCCTTGCACAGGTTATACATCTGTGACTGCACTGAACCTGCCTCTGGAGCTTGATTTTTAAGGGGATCAGCTGCTACAGGAATCTTGTGGATTTCCTATAGTTGCTTCTCCCTCTAAAACTTTTGGCTGAGGCTTGAGAAGGAACTGGAGAGGTAGTTGAGGAAGGTTTTGTCAGTCAAGGAAAAGCAGTTGGTATGCACTAGGTAAGAGTTAAGTTAAGGATGTTGCTTGTTTATTCTTCATTTTTTTTAAAAACAAAAGAAACAAGATTTTTGTGTTTTCAGTGCATGGAAGAAAGAAGTGAGTGGAAATGCAGTGGTGTAGGTAAGGAATCGAGAGTTAGGAGAATGAATGGTGGTAGGGGAGTCCATAAGTGTTCTGGACAAGTTTCTAGTGCTTTGATCCTTTTCTTGACTTCATTTCGAGCTCTCTGTGATTTCTACAGGACCCTCCTGTAGAATTCACAAAGCCTCTTGTAGGATGCATAGTTTTCTAGAAAAAGTGAGACCAGGGACTGGGAAAAGACAATAGCGATGGAGAAATGGTCCCTTTCTCTTTTGTGGCCCTCCTGAAATCTACAATGCATTCAAAAGAAGTTAATTTTTATGTTCTTATTTTTTTCTTTTTTCTTATTTTTTTTAAGAGACAGTTAGGGTGCCTCCAGGAGGTTTTCACCCTCACTCCTTACCCTGGGTGCCTCCAAGGGAAAGTTTTCACCCAGGGATGTTTTGTTCTCCTCATTTTCCTTTTCTTGTTTTTTTTTTTAGGGTGTGGGTGGAGTGGAGGTAGAGACTTGCTCCACCACCAACACTATTTTACTCATATTCTCAATGAATTCTTGCTTGGAGATGGACTTCTTTTAGATTTTCAACCTATGCCCATTGACAAGCATGGCGATGGCCTCCTCGTCGATGGTCCTAATTAGAATTGAACCAGTGTCATTAAACCTTTCTACTGTGTACGGTCCCATCTATATTGTCCTCAGTTTGCCATTGAAATCTTTATACCTCGAACCATACAGTAGTACCCAATCTCTTTCCTGGAATTGTTCCTCTTTGAGGCGTCTGTCGTGCAATATTTTCCTTTAAAGTTGGGCTACTTCTGAGTGGAGAAAGGCCTGCAATCTTTGTTTATCCAATCCATTTAGCTAGAGTAACCTTTCCTTTTGTGCATGGCTGAGATCTAGGTCCAGCTAAGCTGCCATCATTAGTGTGTTATATTCAAATTCTATTGACAGCAAAGCCTTCTTCCTGTAGACCAGCTCATAGGGTGTGAACCCTATGGTGGTCTTTTGGGTGGTGTTATAGGCCTAGGTGGCCTCAACCAATCGATCTACCCAATATTTTATGTTGCTACTCACTACCTTGGTCAAAATCCCTTCCAAAACTCTGTTATTGACTTCCACCTGTCCATTTTCTTGCGGATGGTAAGGGGTGGAATTTTTGTGCTTAATTTTGTGATGTGTGAGCAGGTATTCAGTCAGATTGGAGGTAAACTAACTCCTTTGATCTGTGACTAATTATCTTGGATATCCAAACTTATAGAATATATTCTCTCTTAAAAACTAAACTAATTTTTCTTCTGTTGCTGCCTTGATCACCTTTGTTTCTACCCATTTTGTTTGATAATTAGTGCATACTATGATGTTATATTTCTGCTCTGAAGGAGGGTTGACAGGACCCACAGTGTCCATTCCCCACTTCTCAAATGGCTCGAAAGACACTTGAGGTTGTAGGGGCATCTCATCCCTTGGAGTAGGTGTCCCCATCCTTTGCCACCGGTCACATTGGCTGATATATTGCCTTACATTTTGATGAAGAGTGGGCCAATAGTAACTTGCTTGCCAAAATTTTGAAGGAAATCCTCTTTACTGCAAAATGGCCCCCACAGGGCCCATCATGACAGGTTAGGAGAATGTCAAAAACTTCCTCCTCCCTGACACATCTCCTCAAAACCTTATCTAGGGCAAGTTTGAAGAGATTTCCCCTAATCCAAGTCAGAGGGGCACTTTTCCTCACGATCTTTCTCTTCTCTTTTAGGGACAGGTGTGCCAAGAACTGTGTGGAAACCAAGTAATTTGCTATATTAACAAACCACGGAGAGAGTACTGAGATAGAAAATAGGTGTTCATCTGGCATTTGATCATCCACCATTCCTTCTTCACCTGTAGGCGGATCTATTCTAGACAAAATCAGCAACAACATTTTCCTTACACGACTTATCAACAATGGTTAAATCAAATTACTGCAATAAAATCAACCATCTAATAATGTGAGCATTTACATCTAGTTTTTTTCATTAAATACCTAATTGCAACATGATCAGTGTGTACAAATGTTTGATAGCCGGTGATGTAGTGTCTGAATTTATTTAGGGAATGGACTGCAGCCAGGAGATCCCTTTCGGTTATAGTGTAGTTTAATTTTTCCTTCAACAAGTTTTAACTTACAAAATATATGGCATAAGGTAGCTTCTCATCAACTTTCCCTAAGGCTGCTCCTATCACTTATTTTGAGGCATCTGTATGAGTGTGGAAAGGTAGGGCCCAGTTTGGACCTCTCAAAATTGGGGTAGTCACCAGTTTACTTTTCAAGGTTGATGCAGGAGCATCAAGACCCTCTTCATTTGTAGATATGGACTAAAAAAGGGGGGTGTGATAATTTTAAATATTTTGTTATTTTTAATAAAATAGGGAGTGTTTTTAGGCATAAAGCAGTGAATGTGGATCATTATGGGATAAGGAAAGCTTTTCTATTTTAGAACAAGGAAAAAGATGGGAAAAAGCCTCAATATGCTTTTTACCATATGTATGCATTGAATGTAGACTCTTAGAGCTTTTAGTTGAGTGATTCTAGATCATGCTAGGTTTTATAAATTAGGAATCCTCAAACACATGGAAGATCAGAGAGTGTGAGAGAGTGTGGTAGAGAATAGTTTGGCAGCCAAGGCTGTAAGTCCTCTGGAAATTTGTAAGGGCCATGAACATTGAAGATCAGGCCACACGGGAAGGTTGTAAGTATTTATTTGCATTTGTAAATGTAAAAAAATAGTGTGTTAATGTAAAAACCTGTTGAGTAGTCATTATGCTATGTATTGCAGACTGGAAGCGCCTTATTATTCCCGATTGGTGCATTATTGATTATTGGGACAGTTGACTCGTTTCTTTTATTGTTAAAACATATTTCTGCTGCCTTAATTCCATTTATTATAGTCAGAACAATACTTTATTGGCACAGAGGGATTGCGACTTTCCCTTCCAGTTCCTTTGGGGTTAATGGCTGGATGATGATAATTCTGGATTTTATATTGTGTAATGGGCGGAGCTTAAATCTTGCAGACTCGACCGTAGAATTTACCATAACGCAGGAACAATGGGGTGATTTATTGGTGAAACCAATGCTAACAAATTGTTTATGTTTGTATAATGTATAAGGGTTATCAAAACAAAAACACAACGGAAGCATGGATTGTGTAATTGCTGCATTAATTCCATTTGAATGCGGATAAAGTATAGTGCGGAGGAGATCTGTGTGTCCCTTTTATAGCTATTGAAGCCGTGAGCCATCATAAATTATATGCGTTGAATGGGTTCAGCATAGCTAGATAAGACTGTGTATTATTAATTGTGTAGCAGGCATCACGTATTGAACTCTGGCAGCTGCTTTTCTGCCTGCAAGCAATCTTCAAACCATTGATGATCGACTACGGTCAGACTGAGTTTTTCCCAAGGCGTAATTCACTCCACGTAATTCCGAGACTACCAGTGTTCTTGTCGATTAATTTAATTAGTTTGATTTTCTCAGGCACACTATATC
>APFE030998738.1:81613-99577 GCA_000404065.3 Pinus taeda | reverse complement strand
GGTGGTGGAGGAAAAAGAGTAGGAGGAGAGTTTTACTGGGGCCTCCTTTCCTGATGAGGTGCATTCCACTCATGTTTTGGCTAAGCGTAAGAGTGAAATGAATGAGCAGCTGGCTGAGCATGGTATTGAGATGGATATGACCAAGGAGGGGGTTTGGACTAGGAAGGATGAGTAGGGAGACCCCAAGAAGGCATGGAAGTGGCTTGAATGGGGTTGCAATATGTCTGGGATGCCCCTTGCATTCCCTGCTGGTAAGGTCTAGGCCCATGTGGCCTCCTCTTGTTCATGAAATAGAGTGGTTCAGTGGCTCCTTCAGCCCCCTGGTATGCAGCTTTAAGTCCGGGCAAGGAAGGGCACTAATTCGTAGAATGGTCTTCTTCATAGACTAAACACACTTCTATATAGTTTAATGGACATCCATTCTTAGGATGCCTTCTGGTGCACCTAGGATAAAAAATGGCCAAGGCATTTTCTGCTTCTTCTTGTTTCTGTTTGATATGCAAGGTATCCATTTACATGGCAAGAGTTTGCATCATCTTTCTCTTGAAATCTTCCAAAAGATTTCCAAATTCACCTCTAAGGGATGAACTAGATGAGGATGTACTGGCTACATGTTGACTTCCCCTACCTCTCTTCCTGGCTACCCTAGAATGGTTTCTAAACACAATCTTTATGTCTTCATAAGGTAGTTGGTAGATGTCCTCCTTCAGCCAACAAATGGAGGGTATATAGAAGGTCTTCCAAGACTCCTCTGAGGAGGATGAACTTCAAAGGTTTGGGGTCAAGTGTGCACCTGGCCCTTTTATAACTGAGCTGAGCCTCTCATCATAATCTTCCAAGGATTCATCACTTCCCATGGTCATTCAGAAGATTCCTTTGGTATCCTTTGACCTACAATAGTCGCGGTAATTGTTATTGAAGGCTTGATGCATCTGAGCCCAAATTGTGATATTGTCGCCAGGTAACCCCATGAATCAGCGCAATGGTGCATCCTTGAGGGTAGAAGGAAACAGTTTCAACTTCTGTTCATCTTCTGAATAGTCATAGGTTCGATAGATAATAGAAAATTCAAACAAAAATGTATCAGGATCTTCGGTAGCCAACCAATGGAAGCGAGATAAGGCTGAAGGACTTATGTTCTTCATTTTAGTGTCCCCATTAGTTTCTCGGATGGGAAAGGTACCTTCTATTCTTTCCCAATTCCCTCTAATGTTTCTGTTTTCAGCCATGGTCTCAAGAGGGATGGTTTCTTCCTCTTCTTCTGCTATAGGATCTTCGTATATTTATGGTAGTTCACCTATAGGTTCTTATGGATCACTGCCAGTGTAGAAGAGAGAAGGGTGACTTTGTGATTTTGTGGGGGTGTTGGCTAGGAATTTCCCTGAATTATCTCTATTCCTACGACGCATGAAAGGAAATCTCTTTTTGGGTGATTTTTGTTTTTTTCTTCTTATACCCGCAAAACTAAAATTGATTGAACAAACAAATTGCAACGAACTGAAATGAACTTGCTGAAATGAAATTGCAGAATTGAAATTAAAGCAACGAAATGACTAATCGACTTTTGCTAGAATGAAAATTGCAGAATTGAAATGAAAACAAGGAAAGGGATAATCTACTTTTGCTGAAAAAACTACTTAGCAGAATGTTGCCCTAGAAAATAGAAGAAAAATAGTAATCACAAAATACTTTGATGCTTCCCCTGCAACGGCGGAAAAAAGTTGTGAGCACTAGTATTGGAGCAATGATCCTATAACTCCTGTGGCTTCCTACTTTACTTTTATCAACCTGGTAGTTCGTAACAAATTTGGAAGCGACGGTGTTGTATGCACAAGTACTAGCTCTTACTGCAAGATATCACTTGGTCAGCTGGTGTAAGATCACTAGGAGCTCAAGCCAACTTCTATGACTTTCTAGAAGAATATCTTAACTGTGATGAAATAAAGCTAACTCTAAAGAGGATATTCTACTTGCAGAAAGAGAAAGAAGAGTTAAATGTAATGCAAACCCTAACAAACCCTAATTTTTCCAAATAACCCTACTTTTGCAGAAAACGATATGGAAACTAATGAAATGAGTGCCATTGACTACTAAAAAGGTAAATCACATCTACTTAAGATACTCCTAGAAGAAAATGAGAAAAGAACATCTTTTTATATTTTTTGAGTTTTTTTTATGTGAAATTATTATGCTTGTAGTTTATCGGATTGTGATTGTGCAGAGGCTTGGTAGCAATGGAGGATGGATTTGGTTTTTGAAAAGGTGGAAGAAGGTGTGGAGAGGTCCTAAGAAGCCCCTAGTACCCTTTTGAATACTTCCATTGCAATCGGATTTCGAAAATCCACTTACAAGGGATTTTACAGGAGGATCTACAAGAGGAGGCCGAGAGCTATTTTTGGAAGTTTTGAAGGTGGAAAAATGATGGAAAAGGGTAAATGAAGGCTAGATGAAGGTGTTGAGGTGTCTGGAGCTTGTCAAGGAAGATCAAGAGGGAACATGATGGTTGGATTTGTTCAAATGGCATGAAGGAAGCTTATGGAGAAAAATGCAGAAATTAGGGCAGATTCGCAAAATGTTGTGAATGACTTGGGAAATCTATGGGAAGTGAGCTGGTCCTGGCTACTTTATGGATGTGTGGTTAGTTGAGGTGCCCTGCAAGATATCTTCACATCTACTTACGAAAACTCATCAAAGAAAGGACTAACTATACCATGAAAATATAAATTTCTCTAGCTTGACCTAATTTTTGACCTACCAACAGGAAATGCTAAAAAATAACCTTTGAAAAGAAAAGCATGCAGAGAGATATATTGTAAAAGAAAAAGAGATTATCTAGGCAACTGAATCTAAAGTAATACATTAATCTTTCCAAATCAAGACCTCACAATAGAAATTGCATGGGAGAGCAAAAATATGTTTTTATTGGTAGCAGTAATGCCTTCACCTCAAATCAGAGTCCCAGAGAGGGAGAAAGGAGATCAGGGCCTGATGTTGGCCTTTTGGAATCTTAATCTATTGCTACATTAACCTACTTGAGAATTTGAAACAAAAACAACTATCTAAACCATCAAAAGCAACCTAATCTAAACAAAGTAAAATTAATCTATGTAATAGAAATTAACTCATTAACTGAAGAGAAAACAAATAAGTACAAAGAAAAAGGTGATGGGAAGATTGCGTTAGGCCCTAAATCAAGAGCTTCAGCCCTAGGAAAGAGATCAGTGCTGGGTCAAAAATTGTTTCATCTCCATGATCAAAAATAAAAGTCACATTACATAAATTGTTCTCAAAATGAAACTCGAAAATGAGCTGAACGAATATTGCACAAAAGTGCAAAAATTCTACTAATGACTGGCTAACCTACTGAGGCTCTAAGCCCCCCTATATATATAAATGGATTCCTCCAAAAGTCCTCCTAAAATCAAGGAGCTTGGCTTCCTAGAACTGGAGATAAACAACAGTCCTTCTTTACTTGCTCGGCTGCGCCTTCGATGCATCAATGTGGACCTTTGTGCTCCGAGTTGCTAATGGAGGGTTTGAGGAAAGGGGTCATAAATGAAGGATAAACCCCTTACAAATCCTCTTCCCTATTTTCCTCGAGTATTTGCTGCCATTTTCTCATAAATCCCTTGACTTTGTCCAAAATTGACCAAAAAATCTGCATAAAGAACACATTAGACTACATGGAAAAATGACTAACCCAATTCACTCTATTAGCATAAATATAAAAAATAACATGTAATAAAATAATGAGAATGGTGGATTAAGTCAAATTAAGAGGAAAAATGAGCCCATATAATTACCCATTTCTAGGGCTGATCAATCCTCCCACACGAAAACCTGATGCAATAGGCTTCATAGAATCCAACAGGTCTTTAATGACACAAAATAATTTATAAAAATCTACCTAGAGATTCTAATCAGTCATAGTAGAAATAGAGATCAGATTCTTTTTTATCTCAGGTACATACATAACATTATGGATATGTCTAATATTTCCATTAGGCAAAACAACATGAATATTAACATAACCTCTGATTTGGTACCATCTATCATCCCCACGATAGATGTTTACTCCACTGTTGGTCTCTTTGAAGTCTTCAAAACACTGTCTGATCCTTGTCATGTGGATGGATGCACCTAAGTCAACAAACCAGGTATCTGTTTCATCCTCCTTAGCCGAAAGTGTAGAGTCAAATATGAACAATTGATCTGGAATTTATCCAGGAAGAAATAAAGGTATTACAGACTCATGTGCATGGAGGTGCCTATATTACTTTATGCAATGGATCAATAAGATTGCAAAATACATAGACACTGAAGAAGTTAGTGAAAACATAATAGTAAAACATGTAAACACAACAAGTTTAATAACAAGTTCACCCAATGCTCCTGGCCTACGTCTCCTGGTCCAACCTTCAGTGGTGGCCTCTCTATTATGGTTTCAAAGCAGAGTTTTTACAACAGTGAGCTCAATTTGAGTCCCACTCAGTAGATATAAATTAGTAGGACTGGACTTGGTTCCCCCAAGTTCCTATAGTACACAAACTCGCCTTACTGAAACTCGACCTCTATTGGTCACAATAGTATGAGCCCAATCTGAGACTCATACATGACAAGTAAGTATAGAGGATTTTTCTTGAACCTCTCAAGCCCTCTTTGGAGTACACAGAATCTCTCTAACTCTCTCTGGCTCTGTCTGGCTCAATGCTACCTTCATGTTAGCTCAACTTCTTCTCTCTGTTCTTTTCTCTTGGCTTTCCACCTTGACTAACTCACTGTCTGCTTTTTTCTGTCAATTCGTGGCTTTAAAGCTAATCTACTTTCTGACTGTTTGTTTCCGCTTCCCAGTGCTCTAGTTCTCCTGCCTCTCTGTCCATTTGAATTCCTCTAAGTTCTGTGTCAACATCACTGTGTAACGCTTCACATGGAGGTGGCCACCTATTCTGCAATGGGTGAGTGTGTCAGGTTCGTTGGACACATTTGAACGGTCGTTATTTCCGTTTGCTCCAAGATTGCGCACGAAATACGAATCTTTTGCCAACTCATCGTCCACATCGGACTCCAAATCCCATATAATCTTGATTCGTCATCGGTCAAATTCGTTCATTCATCAAGATGCACCTCCACCATTGATCTGGGCCACGTAGATCCTATGATCATCGTGCATATCGAGCGGATAATTAGCTCGACAGTTACCCATCTAACATGTGCGATTTTCTCCTTCCTCTGCTACATGTGTGTCACTCGTTGTGTGGCATCGAGCAGGACTCGGTTTGAACCACTTACCACCTCAAGAACCTTCTGATATCTTGCCTGATTTTTGTGGAATCTTGCTCTGCCAGAACCGAAACCAGTACTTTTCCGCATTATATAACCTTTTCAGGTCCGAGTGCTTTGGGCCTTTCCTTTAATGAGGGGGATGCCCTGTGATACACGATACTAATCGCGTATCAGAATATACTCCCATTCTCTGATCTGGCTCCCGGTTTTGCCAGCTTTTCTCCAACGCACGTTACCATGGGCCCTCGGTTTATGTGCTTCACCAAGGGTCCTCGTTGCTCCGTGCTAGTCACAATCTGCAATTGTCATGAGGATTCCTTTTGATAGTTCGATCCTTTTAGGATTGGAATCTTTTTGGCATAATTTTACAGAGTTATGAAAACTTAGAGAGTGTTCTAGGATCCAAATCAGATCATGGTCTTCCCACTGAAAAATCCTTCAGACCACCAAAAGTTGGTTTTTAAGCACCAATCAAATGAGGATACAGTTTCCTCGCCTACTCATTTTCTATCCATTTTGCACTGCTTGGCTTCGAACCTTTGAGCCCAATTCTTAGGTACTCAACATTCCCCCTACTTGTAGTTCTCACCTTCCTGTCCACAACTGTATCTTCTTGCAACTCATTGAGATATTCAGGTAACAAATCATCAATAGAAGAAAACTAACTCTGCTCTTTGGGATCTTCAATCAATGAAGGTTCAAATAGTCTCAAACTATCTGCATTAACAACTGAGTAGATGTGCATGTAAGCTGGTAAATCAAGGAAAAAAGCATTGTCATCAGTTTTCTCAAGTATCTGGAAAGGTCCATACCTTATTAGCTTCAACTTCTTGCCTTCACCTTGCATTCTATCTTTGCTGTTATACAGCCAAACTTGATTACCAACTTGGAAACTATGCTCAGTCTGATGCTTATCATGCCTTGCCTTGTACTTGGCTTAGCTCTTTTCCAGCTATTCCTATACTGCCTGGTGAATCTCTTGGATTTGTTTGATGAACTTGGTTGCCTTGTCCAAATCACTGTGTCCATTAACCACTTCGTCTTTACCAAAGACAAAAGCCAAGGGAGACCTTGATGTGAAACCGAAACAGGTCTCAAGAGGAGATCCCTGTGTAAAAGAATGTTTAGCTCGGTTGTAAGCATGTTGCAAATAACATAAATGTTCATCCCAAAGCTTGGGATGCTTGCTGCAATAGCCTCTGAGCAACTGGATCACTGTCTTGTTGACCACTTCTGTTTGGCCATATGTTTGCAGATGAAAGGTTGTGCTCTTCTTCAGTCTCATGCCCATAAATTCTCGCAAACTTGTCCAAAGTTTCCCAACAAATCAGGTATCTCAATTAGATATAATGGAAGTGGGTAATCCAAAATGAACCCATACATGTTGAACGAACAACTTTGCAATTTGTTCAGCTGTAATCTGTTTGTTACAAGGTATTAAATACACATTTTGCTAAACCTATCCACAACAACATATAAATAGTCATGACCTTTTCTAGATTTAGGCAATCCCCCAACAAAGTCCATGGAAACACTTTCCAAAGGATGAGAAGGGACTGGTACTAGAGCGTACAAGCCTAGTTTTTTATTGTTGGGCTTGGTTTTAGCACACATGGTACACCCTCTTACATATCTAGAAACTGTCTCGTTCATTTTTGGCCAATAACAAAATCTTTGTAGCTATGCAATTGTTTTACTTACACCAAAGTGACCTGATATTAGAGAAGTGTGTGCTTCTTGAATTATCTTTACTCTTTCTGTTTGAGGAATACATAACTTTCCCAAATGATACAAGAGTTTGTCCTTAACATGATAATCTAATTCTTCTACTTGTTTTCCATGACTTAAAGTTGCATATACATCTTTAAAATCTATATCTTGAGCATATTGTTCAATGTAGCTTTCAGGGAACACTGAATTATGCTTAATTATAGTGGATGCATTTATGATTGGTCTAGACAACATATCTACAACTTTATTGTGTATGCGCTTTTTATATCTGATGACAAGATGAAACTGTTGTAGAAAACCCATCCACCTATAGTGTCTTGATTGTTGCAACTTAGTTTGTGAGTGTAAATATTGAAGTGTTTGATGATCAGTATATATAACCGTGTCTTTGCCCATTAGGTAATTTTTCCACTTTTTCACACTTTGTACTAATGCATACAATTCCTTATCATATGTGGGATAATTAACTACTACAGAATTAAATTTCTCAGAATGATAACATATGGGTTTACCGTGCTACATCGAAACTGCTCCCATGGCATAGTCACTAGCATCCATTTCAATCTCAAATGGTCTTTGAAGATCGGGCAGTGCTAGTATTGGTTCTATACTAATCTTTTCTTTTAAGGTGTCGAAGGCTTTCTGATGTTTTCCTCCCCACTCAAACAACTTGTTAAATCCTGTTAAAGCATGTAAGGGAGCTACAATCAAGGAAAAGTTAGAAATAAACTTTCTCCAATACTATGTTGCTCCTAAGAAGCTTCTAACTTCTATAGCAGATTTGGGTTTAGGTCAGTTTACAATGAATGCAACTTTAGAGGGATCTATCTTCAATTCACCACCTCCTACAATATGACTCAAATAATTCAAAGATGTTTTTCCAAATTCACATTTTGAGAGCTTAACATAAAGATTCTCTTTCTTCAAAACATCTAGAGTCTACTTGACATGCTTTAAATGTTCTTCCCATGTTTTACTAAATATAAGAATGTCATCCAAATATACAATGGCAAAATCATCAATAAAAGGTTTGAGTACATCATTCATTACTCTCATGAAAGTAGCAGTAGTAATAGTTAATCCAACAGGCATAACCAACCACTCATACAATCTCTGCTTTGTTTTGAAAGTAGTCTTCCATGCATATTTCTCTGCAACTCTGATTTGATGATAGCCACTATGAAAGTCTAACTTGGAAAAATAAATAACTTCTTTCAACTGATCTAATAGATCATCTCTGCAAGGAAGGGGATAACGATTTTCGATCGTTATCTTATTCAGTGCTCAGTAATCAATGCACATTATCCATGAGCCATATTTCTTTCTCCCCAAGGCAGTTGGAGACCCACAAGGTGATATGCTAGGTCTTATGAACACTTTCTCGAGAATCTCTTGTACCTGCTTCTTGATTTCTACATTTTCTAAAGTGAACAACATATACATTCTGATGTTAGGAAATGGAGCATCTTGCTGCAAATTAATATCATGTACTATTTCCTTTTTGGGTGGCAAACCTTTAGGTTCTTGAAATAGTATATCATATTCTGAAACAACTTCTTCTAACTCAGCTTGCCATTTAGCATTACAACCCTCAAATACATTCATTTTATCAGGTTTGTTTTCCTTTACAACCTTCATTAAAAATTGTTTGCATGAATTTACAATTCCTTTTATCTACCCTGAGTTTATGATAGTATAATTATTCTTGAGTTACTGAGCTCTTACAATATATTCGATTCCATCTTTAACGAGTTGATATTTGTTTTCATCTCTATAGAAAATATATTTTCTATCATATATCCAAGGGAACAATATCTAACTCAACCTCATCTACAAATGCTAACCCAAAAGAAAACCGAAGTTTACATTGTCTAGTCACTTGTAGCTGTGCTTTATCACATAACCAACCTAATGGATATGGCTTTTTGTGAGGTGTGGTTAGTAATCCCAACTTCTTTACAATTTCTTCAGAAATTAAATTTATTTGTGAGCCACTATCAAACAAAGTATCAATTTTTTTATGCTTGTAAACAACTCTAATATGAAAAATCTCATGTCATTTCCTCTCATTTTCTTCATTATCAATAGATTGTGTAGAATTACTAGTAGATGCTTTAGAATTTTTAACTTTTAAATCTTTTTGAATAGCTGTAGTAGTCTTCTTCTTCTTTCCCTTGTACTTCTTGGGTTTCAACTCCGGATGCAAATCCAGCAGTGTTCGGGTCTAAAAACATTGTCCCAATAGTCCCAATAGTCCCCAATTTTTGACAACATTGGCTTTGCCTCCGTGTCAGTGTTCACCTCTCTAGTTTTGAGTGGCTCAGTTATGTCGGGGTTCTCTAGTTGTTGTCCTTCAACTTCGCAGTGATCTTTAGTTTCCGAGATATTAATATTCCTTAGGTCTTCACTTTCTTCTTCTGCTGTTACATTATAACACTCCAACGCATGGCTCAACTGGGTAGTCCAATCAGGTTGAATAAAATCTAGAGGATCCCGTGGTATCCTTAAGATTGTTGTCTTAACCTCCTGCAATGCTTCTTCGATAGATTCAAGTCCATCCTCAAAGCTGAACGACATAAAACATCCTTGGCACAAAACATCCGATTCTTAAATGCCATGGTAGAGTTCTGTCACTAAGTACCAATTCATTGGTATAACATCCAAGGTATCACAAAATGGATGGACCCACTCTGGTTGAGGATTCCCTCCATACCCTTCAGTCCATTTGGGCAAATGGTCGAGCGGAACATTTCTCCCATTATACGTTTCTATTAATCGTACCTTCGGATGACCAAATCATACCCGCATCATCCTCCTATATTCACGCCAATCATAGAAACTATATTTGTGCGTACCCCACCATCTTGCAGACATAACGCCCAATCCAAGGCCTCGAAGCAATGGTTCTTTGGTACTTCCCTTTCAAATGAATCCAAAAAGTGATCAACATCACTTAACCCATAATTCTGAGGTAGATTTCTTACCTTTGATGATACACAACACAATGACTTGGTCATCATAATACAGCAAAACATGGATACTTCATGCAGTCGATTCTACTAGTGCTCTAATTATTCATTTGAATTTTATGTGAAGGATATCTCTCGGTCCCATGCAATACGTCTGTCTGCTGTTGGATTCACCCAATCCTAATCCTGCGCCATTATCTTATAAATCTGTTCCAAGTCGTCATCACTTTCATAATCTTGGACTAGTTTAGTATAGTGCAATCCTTCTACAGGGTCTAGTGGCACCACTACGCGAAGTGATTTATTCTCAAATACCATATTCTTCTTCTTCAGATTGATCACTCCATTAATTTAGTGGCCCAATCGATCCCTAGGAGTTTGGGGTAGGGATTGATGTCATCCATAATCTCACTTCAAAATCAGCGAATGCACTCGCTCCTTCAATATCCACTGTTAGTCCCTACAACCTCCCCATTGGGATGATATCTTGTTGATTTTCCATTCTTAACTGAATTAGGTACAACTATAGGCAAGTCTCCCTATTTGCTCCCATGTCTCTTTAGGAAAAACATTTGTGTCAGACCCTAGGTCCAAGATAACTTGGTCCATTTCATATTGTCCTATCTACGTGGTCAGAATCATCTCACATCGAGTCCTTACCTTATGTTTATCAAGGTTTTTGACTATGCGTGGTTCGTCAATAGCATTTTATTTGCTAATGCACCTATTGATTATGTCCTATAGTCCCTTCACCACCTTGCTATTGCGTAGCAGTTTCATCCATGTCTCCAAGAATGTGGTAATCATAGATGGGTCCATTTCTTCAGTTGGATTCTCTTCACTCCCTATGGTAGAGGCCTCAACGAAACTTTTCTTTTCTTCCATAAATCTTTCTTTTGCACATTCCAAATCAAACCCAGTGTCCTTTTTTGCCGCTTTGTACACCCACTAACCTTCTTCAAGCTGCTTCCCCTTATCCTCACCAGTCAACGCTCCACTTCACAGCACAATGTTAATGGTAGGGTCTTCCTCGCGAGGCTCAACCCTGATCATCTACAAGTTCTAAGTCGATTTCTAAGGCCGCACTCCCTTTTCATGTATCTTAGACAACAATATGGGGTTAATCCTTTGTCTCACAGTCAAACTGACTACAATTGTGGCATGAAAGATGTGTTGGATTCATGCAGTCTTGTGCGTAGTGTCTTCGTCCTCCACTATTGTAACAAATAACCTACCCTCAACCTCTAACAGGTCCTCCTCCACCTCAGACCTATTTGCGCCCCTGATACTCACCTCGTGCTCCACCAGCGCCTTGGTCCAGAGGCCAGATTTCTACTTGCACCCTGTATGTAGGTGCCTTGTCCACCATTAATCAGTAACTATAGCAATTACGTTCTTCATGACCCACTGATTTATAGGAGTTGCAAAAGTGTTGTTGTGGTGTCTGTACAACTATCTGCAGCAAATGGAAACTGTTTGTCGCATGTTTCCCAACTACCTAGTAGATAGCACACCATAGCATGGACCCGTACTTGGCCCTACTATAGCCTTTGACCTCAGAGGCATTGATCCACCTGCTACAACATAATTCATGAGGACTAGACAGTGATCATTATCATGCCCTTGACCTTTGCATTGCATTTCAGCCACTCTACATCTCTAGGCAAAGGTTATGCAACTATGCATGAATCTGTTGAGCCCTTAGATTAGCATCTAGCATCAATGTTTCATGCAATCTCAGCACAATCTCCAGAGCTTCCGCCTAAGTCTGAATCTTCCATTGTGATAGTGCTACCTTAGATGAGGTAGAAGCGTAGCCACAAACCATTCTAGTTGTTGCCCATCTATCAGATTCATGTTAGCCTCGCGGATCTTGCACATCATTCTCTAGTCCAGCTCCCAGGGTGTATCACCAGGCTTCATCACGATATCTTTGAATCCCATAATGGATTTTGGTTTAGACTTAGGTCTACTAAATTCATTATTCAGCGTAGTCTGGATATCTACTAACACTTACGTTGGGTAATCAGCGCAGTACTTAATGTTCCACATTAGCGCGCGATCTTGCAAAGAGCTAATGAACATCGATTTCTTCATTTTATCATCTTTGATACCTTGAGCTTCCCATACAACCTTTTCAATGAACTAGAACTAGTCTAGATCTTCATTCCCTAGGCCATTCAACATAGGCAAATTTACTGAATTCATCATACTGAACAGTTGTGGAGGTGGCAGCGATGTGGGTGAGGTTGTAAGTGGTGGAGGTGAAGATGGAGGTGGGGTCAGTTGATGAGGTATTCATGGGAATCCTTGCTTTATCAACTAAATAGCGCTCTTTGGAGAAGCCTGTGTTTCTCACTCGTCGTCACTTAGAGGAGGTTCAATCAGTGGGCTTTAATTAGGGCCATTTCGTCCTCTGTCCCTGAAAGTTATTGCACCTCACGTAGCCCCAAATATCAAGGCAACTGCATAACATTTTTTTCACATGATAGCATCTTAATCCAAGTATTTAAAGACCTTAAATAATGACCTCGTGGCCCTTTCAAGAAGCGTCACTTTTCTTCGCTGTAACTGACCGACATATCGACCGCGAACTCTTTCAAAAATCCTCCTATGATACGATCTATTTGATGGTCAACAACGCACGTGATCTTATCTTTATAGGCTTCCAATGTCTGTACTAATTGTAGTGTCTAGATAATTAGACTGTCAAGCCTCCACCTCCCTCGACCGTCTACCAACTTTGCGGTCCACTGGTATAATTCAATTGGGAAGGAACATAAGAAGATTTTGTGCATCTCTATGTACAGATATATGTCCAACAATTGTTCTTTCATCAATCGTGTATTCCAGTTTTCCTGTGCTGCAAATTTGTGGGTCTTTCTACCCAACAAGCCTTCAACATATTTCTTAGTTGGATTCCAATGATGCGAAATAACACATCTCATTATGTGGATCGCGATCACACCAAAGGAAGAGTTTGTTAGCTTGATGGTCCCTGACCCAAGTTCAGCATTAATTAGCCAAGAAAATCCCTACACTACTGACCCTTTCAGTGTTAATCCTCTGAGTGTGGATCGAAGTCTCACCCAAAGTAGTATGGGGGGATACAGGAAGAAAGTTTCCGCACCGTGACATGGTTGTGATGTTGGCTTTGTACCTTCAACTCTTCCCTCATACAAGTCGATGAACCTTTTAGGATTATCAATATATTCTTCTTATTCATCCTTTGAACCTCCATGAAGGTCTACAATGGTCCTTCACGCAACCCTAATAGGTGGTTCAGGCACTTGCGCACCTCTACTATATAATTACCCGAATTATCTTACATGTTGGACAATTTTAACATGCATTTAACATTATCTTCACGTAAACATATACCTCTACTTGTGGTCATATAATGAACAGAAACATATAGATTCACACATCAGAGTAGCATTAAAACATAAACCTAGTATTCAACATAACATAATAGCATGCAATGAAAAGAAGCAAAATAGAAAGGTAATTTCATAATAATTCTCTTTATTGATAATCTAGATTCCTAATATAGACTCTTGCTACCCTGCACACACAGCTGTTGGGGTCCGCACACTTAGCTGCAGACTTCTGCCCTAGGCCTCTACGCTCTCAGTTGCAAGGCCTGTACCTACGCTAAGGCTCTTCGCTCTTAGCTTACACAGACACAAAACTCTACCAATACTTATTACTTAACTACTAAACTACCTTAGACTCTTCTAAGACTCCTTTTTTATACAATTCGATGGTTTCTGGACCATGGGTAGATCTCTAAAGCTAACATGACTTGTACAAAAGAAGGGTTGAAAACCCTTAGTAACTCTTTACATCTTTGCACTCTGCAACCACAAAAGGTAGAGAATTTACATCCTTTACACAAAAAATGGGATTTTAGCACCAAGACTTGGGCTTTTAATCCCAGACTTTAACCCAGGGGACCCGTTACCAACAATGGCATAGAAAATTATGTAGCTTTTGTGGTTTACATAACCATGTGGTTGTTGAGTCCTGGAAGAGAATGGTAACGCGAAAGAGGATGTGGCATGAAAGGCCTTTCCCAAGTCACAAAGGGAAGAAGGTTAAGAAGGTCTGGAAGAAGAATATTTTTTGCAGTCATTCTAGCAAAGGTGGACATTAAAGAGCCACATGTTGGAGTCTCTATCCAGACTAGTGTCTAAAGGAAAAAATACTCACGCAGAAACCAACTAGTGAAAATGATCGACAAGTGAATCTGCTACATTCCTGTTGGTTCACCTTGTTGTGTAAGAGATGGTTTTATTAGATTTGCTAGCCTGTCATGGCCACATTGTGTAAATCATGTGTTGCAATTTAAATTGTAAAAATGATGTTCTATTTTCCATCACTTATTAAAGAAATGATAATGTTCTAGCCTTTATTGACAGTTGGGGTATTGATTTTTATTCTTATGTAAACTTCACAAAAGGGTTTGTCTTATAAACTCTTGGCGAGTATGGGGGTTCTTGGATTATGATTGGTGATGAAATTGAGCATGTATTTTGTAAATATTGTAATACAGGTTTACATAGGATGTAGGTGTCGGTTCATCACTTATGGCTCCAAAGGACAAGGGTAAATGAGAAGGAAGGGTGACTTGTTATGACACTTGTGGTGCAGACAATGTAACAAAACAGTTGCAGATTATGTTCATTATTTTGGAGGACCAAAAGCTCCTCAATGGTGAGGAACAATCAAGGTGGCTCCAGAAGAGGCTCAAAAATTAAAGTCTTCAAAATTTAGCAAAACCCATAACAATTTGCAATCCTCATCATCATGATTCTAGTGGTGTAGATGACACTCAAATTTGAGTATGTATGACCAACTTATGGATCTTAAAATTTTGATAAGACAGGGAAAATGTGGGGTCCACAGTGTACCACACAGAATCCCAGTCAGGAGGTGGGACCCACAACATACATGGAATTCATTAAAAAATTGACATATGTCACCCCATCATTATCCTCGTAACCCTGCATAAAAAACAAAACAAATATATTAAAATACGATATTAAATATGGTTACGAAACAGATAATCCATAAAACATAAATCAAATAAAAACAAAATTACATTAAAATATAGAATAATGGTTATTCTAATAACCATATAACAACTCCAAATACATTAATTTGAATGGTTGGCTGAAAATTTGGTGAGTGGTTGAACCATCTATATATATATATATATATATCTAGTTAAATGGTATATGGGATATCAAACATATGGGATAATATATTAACGTGCTGAACCACTAGACATTAAGCTGCCCCTCATGTGAATATTCCAAACCAACACCATGTGCCACATTACAATTACATATGCCAAATTTTCCAACGTCTAAGTTACATTCCACAATACACATAACTGCCACCTATATTTCACCACCAAGGTTACATAAAAATCTTCTCATTCAAATGTCAGTTGCAATGGTTAAAAAAATCCATGGAGATATGGGTGTTTGTGGGGTTGTAATCTCCATGCACCCCTTACCCAAAATTAAATGCCAACCAGTCCACCAGAGGGGTTGGTTTTGAAGAAATTGTCGCCATAATGATATTTAACCTTTCCATTTCTCATCCAAGCAAAGAATTGGAGGATCGAGAATGAGCAGAGGTTGAGAGAGGGAAGCATAGAACCCATAGATGAATGAAGCTCAGATGGAGCTATATGCTCTTCCACAGAGGTAGAACCATGACAACATGTTTCTTGAGAGTAAATCTTTGCAGGGAATATCCTCTGATGTAGTGAGGAATTTAAAATATTCACTCGAAGATTATTTTTCACAGTGACAGAAACATGTCAACATTATACTCAAGATAATTAGAATTTTTTAGGGAACACACTGGTGTGGTATGTTTCCTCATCTGAGGATAAGAAATTCGGGCATCCAGCAGTAAGGAATCTTAGCAGAATCTTGTGGAATCTTCACAAAAATTTTGACTGAGGTAGAATGGTCCCAACTTTATAGTCATTTTCCATAGAATTTTAGAGGGAGTGCAATGGTGTGCTTAGTATCTTCATCTAAGAAGAAAATATCTCGGCCATCTTTTAGAAGGAATCTTTGGGGAAATCTTCAAGATTCCCGAGGGTCCATAATTTGATAGTGTCAGAAATGGGCAAAGTTTATAGGCGTTTGACATGATTTCTCACCATGAATTCAAAGGTGGTGTCCATTTCAATGGGTGAGCTTTAGATTTTTCGACCATCCCTAGGAGTGGAGGTATATGATGTAGTTTTGGTATGCTTTCTTCTGATTTTATGAGATTATTTTTTTGTTATTGAGGTCCATGATTACCATTATTTTGAGGGATAATTTTATGCCACATCTTGTGAGAATTTATTAGCTTTTCATGATGAAGGTATACCTATTTGAGTGAGAGTTCCTATGGGTAGGATGTCTCATGGAGAGACATGCCACCCTTGATGAGGGAATTTTGCCATATGAGTGAGAGTTCTAGAGAATGTTTCATGGAGAGACATGCCACTATGGTTGAGGGTACTTATCCTTGTAGTGACAAATAATATTCCATGTAAATTATCATCATTTTGCAACACTCAATGAAGAAACCTACCGATTATTCACACCTGGGCCCGGAGACACAGCCCACACTTGTTGAACTCCATTATTGATGTGTTTTGTGTTCTTCATTTTATGGTTGTCATTATGTTTCATATTATTTATAGTATGCACATGTGGCTTTTCATGCTCTTTTATATGCAATTCTTCAAACATCACAAAAGCAAAAGATTTGAATTAATTTTGGTAGCTAAAGAGATTCGGGTGAAGGAGGCATGGGAAAATAAAACTTGATCTGGGAGAAAAATTAGTACAAGGTTGATAGTCCTTGTATTATATATCTTAGGCATACCCAAGGTTTGTATATATACCACCTAAAATTAGTTAATTCAGTTGTGTTATGGGCTCCTGTAGGTGGGTTCTCACTAAAACCTGTGAACCCCACCCGAAAAATAGCATAGTATTTTATTTTTTCATTGTTTAAAATGTATACATGGGTATGTAGTTATAGAACCTGTGTATGTATGTGATTTTGAATGGGTAGGGTCATGTATGGAATTTGAAATAAATTTTTTTAATAATGAATCAGGCCAATAAGGGTAAATGTTTGCAAAGGACATACAAGGGCATCAAAACCTACAGGAGTGCTAAATGATGCTATAATAGATCCCCCCTAATATATGAGGTCAAAAGGGGTACATCATGGTCAAAATATATTAAGTATAGAGAGGCATCATCTGAAAACCGGGGAGGATATTACTAGATTCTAGCTCATCGAACACCTGCTGAAAGGAGTCAAAAAGAAAACCCATGTCTGAGGCAAGCATACCCATGCTGAGAAGTAACAAAACATGTTTGTTGATCAGGTTTGAAGCAGATTCAAAATGTATGCATAATTGAACATAGGGAGCTTTAAAATACATAATGGATCATCAAGACATAACTGCAAATGAACAAAATAGAGTTATGTCTCAATATCACAAGAAGAACATCTGATCAATGATGCAAGAAGATTGTCTAATAAATAATGTTGTTAGCAGTCCTCAGTTTTCCCAAGGCTGAGAAATGAAACCAAAGAGGTAACGACAGACCAACTTCAGAGTTGGAAGCTAGCCTCACCAAATCAGAGATGGCCCAATATAAATCAACCTCATGTCCAATGAAAGTTAATGAATTTAGGCTTCTGTGATCCATATCAATTTTGAGAATAATCTTCGGTGAAAATCACTAGAGATAGTTTTGTCGATGCGTTTCGAACCAACCAGTGCGGTTCCTCGTCAGGACGATTTGAATCAGCGGATCTTGCTATGCATTACAAGTAGATCGGGTAGAATATCCAATGACCAAATTTCTAGATCAGGTAACAACTAAAATGATAACAGTTAGAAATGGCTAGTTTTACTATGAAGGGTATACACATAATATATTAA
>APFE030998738.1:48482-78643 GCA_000404065.3 Pinus taeda | reverse complement strand
ATTATAAAGTTGTCCATTTATGTTTATTTCAATAAGAAAATTAATAACCGAATTAACTTTTTGAATATATTATGTGTATACCCTTCATAGTTAAACTAGCCGTTTCTAGTTGTTATCATTTTAGCCGTTACATGATCTGGAAATTTGGTCATTGGATATTCTGCCCGATCTATATATAAGGCATTGCAAGATCTGCTCATTCAACTTGTCCTGACGATGAACCACACTAGTTGGTTTGAAATGTGTCGACAAAAATATCTCTATGCGATTTTCGCCGAAGATTCTTCTCAAAATCCAATGAAAGTGTCTGGATAAAATTAGTGTTTTAGGGTAGGTATTAGCTCAGTAGGTTTAGGTGTCGAAATTTGATGATGGTGGCAAAAGGAGACAAATCCATTGGGCATGGAGTCAGACTATGAGATTTTATTATCAAAATCAATGGCTAGTAGTAGTTTCCAGAAAACAAAGGCAAGGTGAACGGTGTCTGTCCATGAATATTATCATTTTTGTGTGGGAGAGCAAAACGATAAAAAATGCATGACATCTGAGACATCCAACATGGATGATTTTCAAATGTAACATAGAGGAATAATGTGGAAGGATAAGCTGCTATGAACAGAGCATCTAACACAAGATGAATTTTGAATGTACAATTTTAGAAGGTGCAAAAGTATTTGACTGATTATGGAAAGGATAATCTAACATGGATGAATTCCAAAGATGTTTCAATTCAAATACTTGAAGATTGATATTGAAATGAAAAAAAAATGAAATGAAAAGTGCTTAGACATGAGGAAAATCAAAACAATCTTCAAGACACCACAACATTGAATCTCTGGGAGGAAAAAATACTTTACTTTTGAATTGATTTTATTAATCCTCTCAGGAATCCATTACAATGCCAATAGGTTCTTCCTTCCCTAAGGTATCAAAAACCCCTTTCCAACCTCTTGTGCTTTCTCACAAAACCCTAGGAAACCTACTTGTTCAAATGACCTCTTGATGAACTATAGAGAGTTGATCTCTTGTGTATGAGTTGGCTCATATCTTGAGACCTTTCCCCCTTTATTTATTTCTTCTTTTCACTCGCCATTCTATTGGATTTGCTTTTATGAAAACCCTAGTTTGATAGGGGAAAGGGTAGCGGTTTAGGGTTGCAAAATAGGGAAAACGTAGCAACTTCTTTTGGGATGGAAATGGAGGGGATAGGAGTTAGGGAAAATTCTTGTGAAAATTTAGGGGTTACGGGTAGATGTTACGGATATAGAGGTAGTGAAATTTCTTAGAATTGGATAGGGAAGGAAGGGAAAAAGTGGAAAACACAGGGGAAACCTAGAAATGTAGTGTGGGATTGGGTTTTTGGGGAAAGGTGGTGAGATAGGGAAAACAAGTATGGGAAATTCTTCGCGATGTTATATCAAGTGTATACAAGCGTGTTTAGGTAGAAAAATTAGGGATTTTCTCCTCAGAAGAAAGAAAAAACCACGAAATCTTAAAAACACAGTGTAAAACCCTACGAGAAGGATTTCATCATTTTTTTTAAGGAAATCGCTATATGAGAGGGATGATGAATTATTCACTTACTTGTTTAGGAGTGTTGAAAAATTATTGAATGAGAAATAACCTGTTTCTAGCTTGCTTTAATCGTCAAACTCAAAAACACAGCAAATGTCCAAAAGCACAATGTGTAGGCAACAAAAACGCATCGAGCTAGTGGGCAAGGTGATTTGATGATGAATATCAATGCTTTGATGGCTGAGATAATAAAAAATGGTGGGGAAGAGATTGTGGAGGATGAAATGAAGTTGTTGAAATCTTGGATGGTCTTTTAATAGCTTGAAACTCGATTTCTTACTTTGGTGGTGGTGTGGCATCACATCTACTTTTGAGAAATGACATAATGAGGTGATTGTACTACAACATAATTTCTTCACATGGAAATGCTAGATTGATTATTTTTGTCCCTAAGTTGCTAACTCCCATGATGGTGACCGAAATGATGAACATGACTCGTTTTTCTTTTGATAACTGATATAATGATGACAATCAAAGGTGAATCCTAGACCATGACCTTTATGATGATACATTCGCTCTTTTGATGACCTAGGACACCTAAAAGATGACATGACCATGATGATTGGTGATGACCTTGAGAAGGTACAGGGAATAGAAATGAACTAGACAGAAACCAATGACCATTTGACAAAGAAGAGGTGTCAAATTTTATTTGAAAATATTACAATTTGACCTAATGACCCTATGAATCACATGGAAAGAGTAAATTTGATGACTTGAACTAATTGAAACTAAAATATGCTACAAAATTGATCATCATAAAAGTAAAGTCATAAAGGTAGAATAGTGGTATCGCATAAACATGGGTTCCAACATATAGGATGTTACTATGAAGAACTGCAACATATAAGGTGGAAGGTGTCACCGGTAGAAAATTGAAGGAGTTGCCAGGTGAACCTAGATACTCACACAACGTGAGGTCTTCATCGACCACAGATGGTACATTTCTACACTATGGGAATAAATGAGTTGAAGTCGACAATGTGAGATTTTTTTTTATTGTTGGTCATTGATGTATACCATTAACAAATGCAAGAAAACTCACCAATAATGATAATGAGTGTTAAGGTACCCCAACACAATCTAACGAGTGTGAATAAATGTGCTTAAGTTTAACAGTTGAAAGAATATATCAATCAAGAGACATTGATGTATTATCTTTATTGATAGTGAAGGAGTCTGCCACTAATGACTGCAAATGATAAGGTACTAAAAAAAGGACTCTAGAGCTTATTCCCAAAGCAATGAGTCAGAGACATTAACGCATCCCACATCATGCAACACGAGTGTAAGCCACTGGAGAATAATTTGAAAGAACTTAGATGAAGAGAGATGAAATACCCACTTTGAAGTACATTTTCAATGTATAGAAGATGTGGCTAGTGCATGACGTAAATCCTCTGAAACAACCAACAATGAAAGATGACACAGAGGTGATGAATCCGCCAATAGGGTCAAATGGAAACCAATATATTGCATGAATCCTAATGTGTGATAACGTAAGATGACATCGAACACAAGTTAAACCACTGGGTCAAAGACCCCTGATAGAAATTGATGGTGACCACAAGGTCACCTATCGATGATGTAAATAGCACTAGTGTGTGATTCTAGGTTTACTCTTAGGGAAATTTGTTGAAGTTGACGAGAGAAAACCTTCTAGAAAGAATTCAATGGCGACCTCCTAAACTAGTATGAGTAAAGGACAAAATAGCTCATGTGATACTATTGATAACTTAACAGACCATGTATGGCTGACAAAAATGAGTTAAGAGACATTGTAGAATGGCCAAAAATAGGTTTACCTCCCTTGACCAAAATCACAACTCAATGTACCTTTATGGTAGCATAAAATAAATTTCCATCAGTTTGTAATTAAGGAGGTATTAAAAAAGTCTCCATATGATTGGAAGAGACAACCAACCAGAGGAAAAATAACTCACAGATAAGGTTTTGGCTTCCCTAAAGGCAGACCAAGTCTCGTTATAATGGAGGAAAGACTCATTTTAAGTTCTTTGTTCAAAGATGACACAACTAATTCTAGATGCCATCAAATGAAGAAGAAATTGTCATGTCCCCACTCTTTTTAGAATATTTATATTTTTTGTCTTTTTCATATTCAAAGCCTATAAAATAATAAAATAATGCCTATAGTACATTGGAAAGAATGAGTGTGAAGGGAAAGTTCCCTAGTTCTTGGGACTGGAACAATCCTATGCTCAATGCAAGGTGGCGGATGTTGGTCATCAACACTTGGGGGGAATTTTCTTTCCATGGAAAAATAGGTGTCAAGTAACAAAGGGTAATGAAGGCATGGTTTGAACTTGCAAAAGGTCATGGTCAAAAGTGGATTGTACACAAGTCCAAATGAGGTTGGATTAGGGCTAGAAGAGGTACAAGTATCCAAAATGAAATGGAGTAGTAAAACTTAACATATGAGAGCCTCTAGGGTATAAAGCCAACAAATAACAAAGAAGAAGAACAATTATGACTCAACGCAAAGTCATGGCAGGACTAAAGAGGACTCTCGAGCCTACACAATACTTGCAGCATGGGTGACATATGTCAATGAAGATTCAACTAGGAAGCCCATGAAAGGGAAGGCTCTACCATTATGTTATGATTTTATAAGATGACAAGTGAAAGTGATTTAAAATTTGAAACAATATGGGTTCGAACCTATGGTTAAATATCATAATATGAGGTCAATATGCATAATGAAATGGAAAAGTGACATGTCTTAAGCTATATGCCAGTATAGAAAATGATAACTGCCATGATAGCTCAATGATCATGGATTCGACGCAGCAGAAAAACATCAGTAAGTCTTCAATTCCTTGAAAACAAACCTTTCCTAATACTTCAAGAAAAAAGCTAAAAGTTCATACAATTATAAAAAATTTGAACTTTAGAAAAGTGGGCTTTCAAAATTTGGTTATAAAATGGCTTTACAAACTCAGCCAATCCCATTTTTACCATTGGAGTGTTGAGAGGAGAGTTATTGGAGAAATTTTAGCAAACCACATTGATCAACTCATCCAACAAACTCAATATCTATGGTCTCCATGTAATTTTATGCCTTAAACTCATTCAATTAATCCAAGACTTCAATATTTTAACTAGATTTGAAGGATAAATTTTTAATTTGAAATCCTTTTCAGTGTGTACGTGGGTCGATATCACAAAAAACACGTATAAAAATCCATACACGTGATTTTTCAGAGGAAATGTCACGTACGTGCGTGACTATAGTTTAGAAAACTAGCATACACGCAAAGGAAAATGAAAATCTAAAATTATAATGGATAAATTATTTCAGTTTTGTACAATGTCTATCATTTGGAGAGAGAGAGAATATAGATGCTGACAATCTAGTATTACAAGATCAAGAATCATTATATGCATTAAAAAATTATGGTTTACATAAATTGTTCATCATGCCCAATTTGAAGACACAAACTCGACTACTATAGATGTTGGTTCATTATTGGGATGCATAGCATGGAATGTTCATCACAGATGATATGCCTTTATAGATCGAAGTAGAGGAGATATACTTCATAAAAGGGCTTTCACAAAGAATGGTGCAGTTGATCTAAAAGGAAGGGCCCATGGAGGCCTTAATATCAAATATTACATTTCCATAAACTGTGGATAAAATATAGGAAAAGTTGGATCACAGGTTCCAACCAAGGAAAAAAAAAAATTACCAATAAAAATTATCTTTTTTACCATTTCCATATTAGTAGGTTCAATCTTATTACATTCTGCTTCACGACCTGCTATGTTTTCAGTAGTAGAATGCATGATACCAATTGTTTATGATTTGTGCACAATGCTCTTGACTAAAATGAATAAATAATTGAATTCAGTTAGACTACAGAAGAAGAAGAACATAGGATATGGTAGCATCCTTTTCATGTTCTTAATTGATAGTATTCCAGTTCTATGACAAATATTAGCTACCAATATTGGCAGTGATAATGATCTTACGATGGCCAGATGGGTGGATGTGATGATGCAACTTGTCGTAGGTGATGTGACTTGGGCGACCTTCGATGATGTGTTCTTCCACTAGTTGGAGCAATAAATTCATGGCAATAAATGACTACCCCTATCTAGGTGTGGACTTCTGAGAGGACCCAGAGCTAGCACTTCCACCAGCCACTGCATGGGGCAAGATTGATAAAAAAAATATTTTCACATATTCATTTTTTCTTGGATTTTTTTTTAACATGTAATCTCAAGAAATTCAAAATATTTTTTTCGTGGAACAAAAAGATTACAAGATTAATTGATCGTGACATATATGTTGGACCCATGAGACCTAAGGGTATACTAACAAAGGCGCAGAGAGAGCAACAATTGAGTCTGAGAGAGTTCTTCACACTTTTAAGAGGAAATTACACAGATTGACTTGTGAGCTTCCCATGGTAGCAGTAGAGGATCTCCCTGAGGTTGTATAAAGAAGAGTTGTTGGAGTACCACAAGAGTGGGTGTGGCTCTTCCAACGAGTGGAAAATCTCATCATCTTCTTCTGAGATGCTCATCCAGGGCAAGTCGACAACTTCAAATTTTAGATGACTATTCTTTTTTATTATGGACATTATTGAGCGTAAGCCCTAATTTTGTAGGAAATTTATTTGCATTTTATAATATTTTCAAAATACTCTATCTATCGATATAGAGAGACTTCATGATAATTTGATCATATACATAGAGGATTTTGTGATATTTTGATTTTAATGTGTTGAATGATTAATGTGGCAATCCAATGTTTGCTTAGCTATACATTCAGAAAATGCATTATCTAATTGTGGAATATGAATGAAAGTAATAAATGTAAATGATACTTGCAATAATCTCACTCTCATAAATTGGGAATGTAAAAAAGGATCCATTATATGATAAATGTTATTCAATTGAGACACAAATAGTTTTGAATCCAAATAAACCACCAATGATTGAATACCATGAGATATTTCTTCATATAGTAAATTAATAATGGCATTGTATTCAGCCATATTGTTAGAGGCATGACCAATACATATGCCTCTTCAGAATAACAACTCAAGATATGGATAATATATTACCCAAGTGGCAGAAGCTAAATTCTGTGTATGTCTACTAACACCATGAGTGAAGGCTAAATAAACTAAATCACACATTGAAACATGCCAACGCAGATAAAAAATTATCATCATCACCACAAGAGCTATAGAAAAAAAAATAATATACAACATTTACAAAACAAATCAAATGTTAGGCAAGAGCCTAGGCATAATACTTCTTGAGATATAGCCCATTTTTGGGCTTAGACAACACATTTTCCTCAAAGTCAATCAATTCTTATGCACCCTTATTTAAGACCTTCTTAACAATATAGGGAGCTTACCGCATAGGTTTAAAACTTATTTCCGCTAAGCTGTCTTTGTCTTGGTCATAGACCAAAACAAGGTCCCCTTCAGACAAAACCCTAGGTTGTATATTCTTGTCATATTAGGCCTTTAATCTTTATTTATGAGCATCATTCATTGTGGTTGCATCCAGAATTTGCTCATCAAGATGTTCCAAAAGAATGAGGGCTTATTCAAGACTTGTAGAGTTTGGAAGAAGCTAGACTAGTAATTTGGGATATGGAATTTCACATTCGATAGGAAGATTGATTCCACCCCTTAAACCAACTGAAAAGGAGTAAAAATTGTAGCGATATTAACAAAAATCAGATATGACTAGAGTGAAGGATATGACATGATGTGTGAATTGGACTTAGCCTGATTTATCATGCTTTGTAGGATGGTCTTAAGCGGTTCATTAATGACTTCTAATTCTCCATTTTCTTGAGGATAATAAGGAGATGAATTCTCCTGTTGAAATCCAATCTTCAAAGCCAACTTAGACATCATATTATTCTAGAAGTTGTTTCCATGATCAGTGACAATATGTTTAGGAATAATGAAGCATGTAATGGCTTGATTGGATACAAAAAGAGTTGTTGACTTACCGTCATTATTAGATGTCAGCTTTGACCCACTTGGTAAAGTAATATTATAATACTATGGTATACTTGTGGCCCTATCCAAAGCCAAGTTACAAGTGGTAAAATGATTACCACGCTTGGTTAATGGATCGACAGTGACAACAGGAAAAAATGAAGTTAGATGCACACACATTTTTCGAGTATAAAACTAAGAAGGTTGGCATTTCTTTATTGATTAAATGCAAACTCTGAGAATCAAGGGCCAGAAATAGTGTGCATGGAAGATTTTTTGGGTTGTAGCAAGCCCAAATAGATGACCTCCACAAGATCCACTTTGACAGTCATTGAAAACTGACTCAGATTCATCTAAGGTTAGAAAACCTCTAATGATTGAATCAATCCCTCGACAATATAAAGTATGACCAATGATTAGATAATTTTTAGCCAGGTGATACAAACTCTGGCATTCATCCTTAGAAAAATACTTAGGTAACTTCAAAGTCTATAGATATATAATGATATCTTCGTACCAAGGATCTTGTGAAGAGATGAGAAAAATATGTTGTTTAAGAAATGATTCTTCATAAATAACATCTTCTTCACAAGGTAATTATCATATAAATTCCACAAAGACTGAAGATTCCTTTTACTTAGCTATCATAAACTTGAGATGAAACTATTTCAATATTAAAATCCATTTATTATATTTTCCCCCAATCATTCGCCTACTGAGAACAAATTGAAATGGGTTGATATCAAGGAATACAAAGGTTTTTCTAAGAAAATTGTAATGACGGAGTCGCTACATTCCATGAACAGATGCCAAAGCCAATTTTTCTATATGAGAATGCCTAATTTTAGCACCAACTAAGCAATGCCTTAGATAATAAATCACATTCTCCTTAAGAGAATTGTCCTACTGGATGAAAACCATACAAATGGTCAATTCTATAGGTGTGAGATATAAGAGGAAATCTCTGCTATAATCAGGTGCACTCAGAAGAGGACCATAGGTCAATGGATTTTTCAAGGCATCAAAGGATCGTTGAGAAAATTCATCCCAAATTAATTTGACTCATTTCTTGAGTAAACACATAAACCCTTTTGCGAGCCCAACATAATTTATGATAAATATCCTTAAAAATTTTGTTTTTCCTTAGAGACTCTAAAGTTTATGAATATTCGATAGGGAATTAAACTAAAGTATTTCCATAACCATGAGGGGGGTGTACATGAATTCCTTTATTAGACACGATGAATCCTAATAAACACCATATGCAACCGTGAAAATGCACTTATTTGTGTTCAACAAGATTTTTTAGTAACAACATCTTTCAAAGACTAAACAAAGGTGGTTTGGATGTTCCTCTCTATTGAAAGAATGAGAAGCTAAATCAACGAAGTATCCTTCAATTACATGCTTTATTGGATGGAAAGCATAGGACATGGCCCACTAAAAGGTAGCCCCAACATTTTTTAGGCCAAAAGGCATCTTCCTGTATTCAAACGTACCTCAAGGGAAAATAAATTTTGTGTTATGCTGGTCCTTATGACGAATTGTATTTTGATTATATCCAGAATTTTTTTTCGTGAAGGATAATATCTCATTTCAAGCACACTCATAGATGATTTTATTGATAGATGAAGTGGGCAAATTATCTTTTGGACAACCTTTATTCAAATCCCTAAAATCAATGCACATGCAGATTGTTCCTTGTTTTTTATCAACAGAGAATGGATTTGAAATCCATTCAATCAAAATAATAGGGTAGTTGAAACATGCCCTAAGCATCTTCTCTACTTTATCCTTAATAGCCACAACTTTCATAGGATTAACCAGTAGAATATTTTTTCGTATAAGCTTTTCATTTTCGTATGCCTTGATCTCATGCTAAACTATCGAAGGATCGATTCGATTAATTTCTTCATAAGACCAAGTGAATACATCTCAACACTCTTTAGAGATTTTTATTTCATCAGGGGAACATGGAGCTCCAATGAAAATGTTCTTAATAACATTGGGATTCTTGGAAATGTTCACCATAATGGTTTCCGAAAGACATAAATATTACCTTCAACATAAACATGTGATGGACCTGAAGCATTGTGAACATTTCCACCAAAGGAAGGACTAGACAAGATTTATTCAACCTCACACAAGTTAGGGAGAAAATAGGATCGATGATGCAACTACTCCCATGTTGTCTTTGTGGGTTTTAACCCCATACATAAATTACCTACATAACAATTCTAAAAATAGAAAATAGACAGGGGTGAGAGCATAAAACATAAAATAAATATACACAGATATATTCCCCTGGATCCCAAAACCGAGACTACTAGATTGATTTTTCATTATATTCCTTTCAATGTTACAATACATGTACATACATGTTGAAGTATCCATAAATTCCAATCCATCGTCCTAGATTATAACATAACCATATTTCCCTTTATTAAATCTGAAAAATACCATGGGAAGAAAACCAGCATGCCCAAAACCATGCGCGAAAACCATGCAGAAAACCATAGGTAGGTTCGTCCACCTAGTATAGGGTCCAGAAAAAATCTCTTGGGCTTTCACCACCATATGACCTCTCCACTACACCTGACACAATGAAATAGGAGCTAACCGACCCCATCCCTAACCCCCCAAATTCACTACGAGAGAGAGTCATGGAAGGAATATAAAGCACACCCAACATTCTCCCAGTTGTTGTTTTATTTCAATACGGGGCCACAAGAGAGCTTAGTAATTGGTCTAGCCCTGTATTTCCCATTCTTTCTCCACACCAAGGGAACTTATCGGTACTCACAGACTTTGTCAATGCCTCTATAGTATTATTCAAAGTGTCCACCTTTACCAACAACACCTTTTTTTCCTCAACCATATCCCTGACAAAGTTATACTGATACTAAACATCAATATGCTTTGTCTTTGAATGATAAGAAGGGTTTGTTGCCAGGAAAATTTTACTTTAGATGTAATAGTATATCGTTATAGCTTGATCTACTAACCCCATACTTTAACACAATCTCTACAACCAATCTGCTTGCTTTCTTGCATGAGTGGTTCCCAAGTATTCATCCTCTACAGTTAAAAGTGCCACTATAAAATGACTCTTACTAATCCAACTGACTTCACCTCCAAACATGTTAAATGAATACACACTTGTAGATCTTCTCTCATACAGATCTCCAACCTAGTATACATAAACAAAGCTACAAATGCCCAAAACTTTGTCTAATCCTTATCTTCTTTGCTAGCACAAACCATAATCACTAGTGCCATGAAAATACCTAAAAAATCGCTTCACTGTTGTTCAATTCTCCTTCCCTGGTTTTTAAATAAACCTACTCAGCACTCCCACCGCATGTGCAATGGCTATTCTAGTACATACCATTGCATACATCAAGCTACTGACTGCACTTGCGTATGGAACACATGACATATCATCTTCCTCTTCTTGTGTCCTAGGACATTGTTCAACAGATAACTTCACAACTACAGGAATAGGAACCTTCACCAGTTTACTGTCCTAAATATTAAACCTTTGTAGTATTGTCTTGACATACTTGCTCTAGTTGAACCACAACTTCTTTGCCCAATCCCGTTCAATTTCCATGCCCAAAATATAGTTTGCAGCACCAAGATATTTCATGTAAAATTTGGAGGACAATTGTGTCTCCCATTCCTAGATAATTACTTTGTTATTTCCAAAAATAAACATATCATCCACATACAAGACCAAATAAATAACATGATCGCCAATTAATTTAAAATACACATAGTGATCTGTTTTGCTTCTTGTGAAGCCTAGTCCCCGTATATATTTATCAAATTTCTTATACCACATCCTTGGTGAATGTATTAACCCATACAAAGAATTTTTAAACTTGAATACTATCCTACCCTTCATCACAAATCCTTCAGGTTGCTTCATGTAGATGTATGCTCCTAGATCGCTATGAAGAAATGTTGTCTTCACATCCATATGCTCTACCTAAAAATCAAAAGCAGTAGCAATAGATAAAATTAATCTAATGGAAGCTACCTTGATCACTGTTGGCTTCGGGGGGCCTGACCCAGGTTCAAAATTAATCGTGCCAACCAACAAAACCCTAATTGTTGGCCCTATCAGCAACAACCTACATAACACAGGGTGCAGTCTCACATGAAGTAGTATTGGAGGATGCTAGAACCAGGTTTCGGCATCCATAGATCATGACATAAGTAATCTAAAGACCTTGTAGCTCATATCTACCTTCACGTAGATTTGTGTCTTCCTATGGTCCACTACTGTAGCTCTGTTTAGATGGCTTCCAAAGCTTCATAAAGGTCTACGATCAAGATTTTTGGACCCAACAGAAGCAGACTTACTACTTTTGCTTAATAAATAATAACCTTATATTTTCCTTCGCGAAGACCTATCCACTTTGAACAATTATCATAACAGATTTAGTTAATTCCTTTGTCAAAATAGATCATTACTCAATTCATGCATAGACATTAAATATTCAATAGGTTCGTGCAGAAGATACACTTTATTTCATAGAAACAGATCATTAAGAAACAATGCATAAACTTAAACAACATTAAGAAAAAGGCACAGATGCAATAGATTTGGTCGAAAATTAGTCTTTATTAGATTCAACGTTCAAATTATAGAATCTTCAATGCTGCACACCTTGCTGTAGGGGATTGCGGACTCAGCTGCAGACTTGCCAAGGTGTCTGCGGACTCAACTGCAGGAGCCTTCCCCTTTTGCCTAAGTACAAGAAATAAAGCTTTCTTTCGTTATCTCTTACCCTTACATTTTTTCTTCGGCAAAGTATATCTTATCTACACTCGCTATGACTCAAATATTTATAGACTTTCTAATACAATACCATGGCCCATGGCCTACGGGTGAGTCTCAAAAAAGACTTACCACATACCCACAAAAGAGGTTAAAGCAGAGACATTACATTCTTTACTAAATTATATTTAAAAATTGATTAAACTAACCCAAAATTGACCCTAGGGACCCTATCCCAACAAGAACATGAGAAAAAATATCACCAAAATCAATTCCCAAAACATGGGAATAACATTTTGCTACCAACTGAGCTATGTATTTCTCCACCTTTCCTTTTTGCATTCATATTGTTCTTAAACACAAATTTTCTTCCAATGGGTTCCCTTACAACTGGAAACTGCACCAGATCCCAAGCCTCATTTTTGTGCAAAGGTGTCATTTCATCAACAATACCCTCTTTCCTAATCTTTCCATCCTCTAAATCTACTACTTCCCCGACAGTTGTAGGATCATCATCAGTAATAGATAAAGAAAAATTTGAATAGAAAGTAGTTGGACTATAGCTTTCTAACTTCCTTCTTTCTCAAACTAATCTTCTCATAGTTGGATTTTGTGGCTATTCATCTTCTAATTACTCTTTTGATATAGAGTTTAATTCTTCCTCATTTCACTCCAACTTTATCTTCTCAAGTTCCTTTTGTAGGAATTCATGTTTAATAACATCTTCAACCTGTCCAAACACCACATCACGGTTGTACACAACCTTTCTTGTTTCTAGGTTCCAAATCTTATAACCATTTAAACCATCCTTATACCCAATAAACATGCACCTTTGATATTTACTATCCAACTTGGTTCTTTTCTCCCTTGGCACATGTAAATATGCATCACATCTAAATACCCTCAAATGTGAAATAGATGATTTTGTACCAGTCCATACCTATTGTGAAGTCATATCCTCCAACACTGGTGAAGGTAATCTATTGAACAGGTAACATGTAGTCTCCACCCTCTCTGATTAGAATTATTGTCCTAACTTAGCACCACTGAGCATGCTTCTTGCCTTTTCCATCAATGTCATGTTAATTATTTCTCTAACTCCAGTTTCCTGAGGTGTGTATGGAGTCTTATTCTACAATTTTATACTACACTTTTAACAAAAATATTCAAATTCCATCTTGAAATACTCTCCACTACTATCCATCCTCAGAACCTTAATATTCTTCTCTGTCTGGTTTCCACCAAAGCCTTAAATTATTTGAACATATCAAAGACTTCATATTTCCTCGTGAGTAAATATATCCATGTATTCCTTGAGAAGTCATCTATAAATGATACATAGTACACAGGCTACCCAGTGATGGAACTAATATAGGTCCAAACACATAACTGTGCACAAGTGCTAATATTTGTTTCACCATCTTACCACCAAAGGAGAAACTCATCTTATTCTGCTTCCCATATACACAATTTTCAGAGAAATCAAAATATATAGAGAAATTAGACATACCTTCTACCATACCATTAACATTAAGTATTCAAAGGCCTCTCTCTCCAATAAGTCTAAGCCTTTGATGACATAGCATGTTCTTTTCTCCACATACCAGTAGATTTTCTGCTCCACTTTCAGGAACCATAGAACTGTTGCACCCAGCAATAATAGTTCTACTCTGAATCTTGTATGGAGTTCCATTTCGAACTCCCTGCATCAATACCAATGATCCCTGAACCATCTTGTAGGTACTTTTCCTCGAACACTATTTTTACACCTGCATCATCTAGCTTGCTTACAGAAATCATATTTCTGGTCAATGCAAGAATATGCAAAATAATGGAAAGTGTTGTAATCCTTGCACCTTGTAACTTCAACTTGAATTTTCCACGATAGAAAATTCTAGCCTTCCTGTCATCCCCTAGAATACAACACCACCATCATATTTATCATACTCGCATAGCCACTCCCTATGGGGAGTGAAGTGAAAGGATGCACTTGAGGCAATCAACCATGCCTCATGATCTATATGTGTACTTGAAGAAGAAGCCAAGTACACATCCCCACCTTCATCTAAGGTGGTTTTGGCTTGTGAACAAGGAGCATCATGAGATCCCTTTCGTTTCTCAAGAGAAATATATTTAGAGTCATTTTTGAAGTGCCCTTCCTTTCTGCATTTGCACCACATCTTTACAGGTTTTCCTAGAGATTTAGATCTCCCTCTAGATTTAGATATCACACTCGAGGATTTTTTTTTATTTTTTATTTATTTTATTTTATTTTATTTTTAATTTTATATATTTTTTTTCCTGAATTTTCCTCGTAAGAAAAGAAACACCATTTTGGCCCTCCATATTCTCATCTCCTCTGAGACAAAGGAGGACACTATTTTATCAAACCGCAAGGAAATCACATTACTACATATTCCAACAACCAAACTATCCCACAAATCTAGTAGAGAACACAACAAATTGATGCGCCTACCTTCATCTGAAATTTTTATATCAAAATATAAAATGTAACTTACCACAATATTAAAGTCATTTAGATTCTTCGTCACCGAGTCTCCATCCTTCATCCTCATGTTATACAACTTTTTTCGTAGGAATAATTTATTCACTAGAGATTTATATTAGTACAAAGTCCCTGTCTTTTCCCAAAACACCTTCACCGAAGCTTCCCTTGATATTTTAAACAATACAGAATCTGAGAAACACAATCGTATTGTGCAACTTTCCTTTTGATCCAACTTCGCCTAGCCTTCAACTGACATTGTGATTGGTTTGGTACCTAGATCTACCATGATCCACTAATCTTTATCCACTAGAATATCCTCCATCCTGTGTTTCCACAACTCAAAACTCTAACCATTATATTTATCTATCTTTATCTTTCCAGTTCTCGACATCTTCTTTCACCACAATAATTTATCCTGCAGATTTCCAACTAAACATGGTCTACCACAGGCCCGAGCAAAACCCCTCAGCAGCAAATGTGTCCCTTTGAATCCGAAACAACTCCAATACCAAATGTTGGTTTTAACCTCGTATGTAAGTTACCTTCGTACAAATTCTAAAAACAAAAAATAAACAATGAAAAGAGCATAAAACATAAAATGTATATACACAAATATTTTCCCCTGGACCAAAAAACTCGGACTACTAGATTGTTTTTTCATTATATTCCTTTTTTAATTACAATATATATATAATATATATATATATATATATATATATATATATATATATTATATAATATATATAATATATATATAATATATAATATATATATATATATATATACATCTTGAAGCATCCATAAGCCCTAATACATTAACACTGTATTAGAACATAACCATAGTTCGCTTGACTGTATCTACAAAATACCATGGGTTGAAAATCATCATGCCCAAAACCATGTGTGAAAACCATGCATAAAACCATAGGTAGGTTCACCCACGTAATATAGGGTTCGAAAAAAAATTCCACAAGGTTTTTCTCCAGACCTCATAGAGGGGTGCTACTTCCCCCCCTGAAAACCCCTGATAGGGTGGCTACCACCCCCGCCTTGCCGACACAATGAAGGGAGGCTTGTTGCGACCCCTCTAACCCCTTAAGTTCACTACTGGAGTTAGTTGTGGAAAGAATATGACACATACCCAACAATTTCTATCCCAATCATTGTTTCTTGGACAACCTCATTACATGTTAAAATATTTTCAAGGTAATCCATCACTGAATTATAATGAATTGACCAAACTGGAGCCACATCCCCATATTCATCTTTTGATGGGAGAGGAGTGGGATCATAGTATGTAGAATTCATAATAGGTTTATATGAAACTTTTTTTGGAGACATTGGATAAACCATTCCACCTACTTTCACCCTTCTAATGTGATAGTAGGAGGAGGAAAGGACAAAGGGTTATAAATATAAGGAGCTATGAAAGAACCATGTCGAGGAAAGATCATGGAGGATGAAATGGAATTTACATGAGTAACAAGAGATGGAAGACCAAAAGTTCCCATCAACAAAGAATACATTGCAACTCCTAGATTCTCAACATGTTGCTTGGTATTCTTTACCAATGGAACATTGCAATCAACAGATGCATTGGGGTTATTAAGAGAATAGGTTGATCAATCAAGTGTAACAATTTTGCCTTTATGGGGGAAACGTAGGGTGTGAATTAAGGATGAAACAATGGAATCCATTGTGTAAACCCAATTGTGACCCAAAAGTGAATGTAATTGAGATTAGCCTCTACTATCTCTACTTCCACACGAGTGACCTTGGCCCATACACAAATAGGGAAGGAAGGTAAAATTCCATGAGGCCTATGAGAATGGCCATCAAATGTAGTTAAGAGAGTATGAGAGGGAACAACCTTAGGTCACCCAATAGCCTTCCAACCTGATGTAGACATGACGCATGAGAAATCCCCTTCATCAGTTAGAGTTTGAAAGATAGTCTTCTTTCGATATGTAGATTTAATATAGAAATTCATATGATGGGGGAGTCTAAGCTTAACATTTGACATATAAAATGTGACTACCATAAAATTCTTAGGGTCTACTACTCTGATCACATTGAGCAAAGAACTCTTCTATGGAGGGCATGATTGGAGTACCTTTAATACTAACATGGCACAAGGGCTCTAAGTTAAATATTCGACAGTAGCATAGTTCTGAGCAACCGTCATGTTGGGATTATAGGTCAAATGTTTTGTGGAGCCTTTTGACATCTAAGGTATAGGATCTAATATTAACCTCTTAATATGTAGACGTTCTCAAGTATCAAAAGCAGGTTTAGCTTTAGAAGGTTTGAATTCTCCATAATCATGAGTTCTCATTGAAATACCAACATGAGACCTAACCTTATATACATTCAATGTAGCTTCCTTGTCCATTTTTCCCCTTGTGAGGGTTCGAGTGCTAGCACTCGCACCAACAAATTGCTGTTTTCCTTGGGGAAAAGGGTTTATGAGCACATTCTAGGAACTAGAAGAACCTTGCTGAGCTAAAAACAATTGAGCATCCTTAATCTTGGGGGAAATATGTGTAAGGTGATCCTCACTACATAACTTACATGGGAATTTAACCTTTTTCTTATACTCCTTCTTTCCCTCACAAGTGTTATCATTGACATTATCGACATTTCCCTTCGCTCCCTAATCTATTTTATTTCCACATCCTTTTGTTTTTCCCATTGTATTGTTGATTTCCTTTTGTATTTTAGGGTTTAATATTGACTACTAAAGTTTGAGAAGGATAAGACACAAACAACATAGATTGTGTTGGAGAAGAAGATTATACAGACAACTCTTTTCATTGGACAAACTAGCTGCATTGCTATCAATCGACCCTATAACACCGTCGACATGGGGTCCCACTTTGAATTCGGATAGGTAAATTTTTCACATGGGAGAATCAGGAAAAATATTATAAAGAACCCCTTATGGGGAGTAAATGAGATTTAATTGATGAGCGTTGAGGATAACATGTTATTTAGTTTACACCCAACAAATTCACACATCCTTAGAAATATCCAGTTGTAACGACTTCAAAAACCATTCGAGAATGAATTCATCACATATGTAAGCCTTGACCATTCTCTTCCTTCTACACCACTCATGGATGTGGTAAGAAAAATATGTAGCCTTATCCTAATCAAAATTGGCCATCAGCTAAGTTTCGAAGTCATAAGGGAAAAACAACTGAAAATGGTTTAGAAACATTGTGGCCAAATCACCAAACATACGAAACATGCCCCCCCTTAACTTGATATACCATTTAGCCACATTCCTAGTTAAAGTGCATTGGAATAATCTCAACCTAATTCAATAATCAATCAGGGAGTTAGAGGATCACCATAGATGGAAATTGGTTATGTGGTCAACCAGATCCTCACCAAACTTCCCTTTAAAGTTAGTAATATCACAAATAACTTTGGTAGGGACCATAGGTCAAGCCAGGTTATAACAAATCAAAAGATTTTTAAATTTTTAAAGGTATGGAAATTAGAGTGTTGCCAAGAATCATATCGTGGAGGAACAAGACATTTCCGATATGAATTTCCAACATTCGAAAAAGAGCCCCCTCAATTTGGATTGGCACCAACTTTCCACATATTACTCATAGAAATACCTGAGCTATAAGGAAAACCTTGTAGTCCCATAGTATATGGAGGGTATCCTCCCCATATTGCAGGGTTTCTTCTGATAGGAAGTATTCCTCCTAGCGGAACATTATATGAAGGGGAAATCCCCTCATAAGGATTCCATGCTCTAGTTAAAGGAGGAAATACTTGAGAAGTACTAGTAGTAGGGAAAGGCATACTCCTCTATTGACCAAAGAAATAGGAAAAATTCCTTGCCCCAAAACTACTGATTGAAGGATTTATGAAGCCCTCGTTCCATTGAAAAGGATTAATTCTTAGAGCATGACTAGGAAAAGGCATTGAACCTAAGTTCAATGATGGATTGGAAGGAGGAACATGTCCACATCCAAATTGAAAAGGAACTGAACCAATAAATATTAAAGTCATGGTTGTAGAAGAAGCAAAGGGTAAATTAGAAGATACAGAGGGAATACCACTAGATGGCATCCCAAAAGGATAACCTCATGTGAAAGGAGATGAAGATTTGGTAGCCACACTTAGAATCAGGATGGAGGTAGATCCAATAACTATCTTACTAGGTGCAATAGTAGAAATAGGAATAGATCCTCCTCCTACAACTGAGGAAGAAGTGTGTACACCAGTAGTATCAACAAAGCCACTAAGATTACTCATTGAGAATAAATAAGGAGAGTGAATACGGCTAGTCAAATTACGAGATGGAGTACCCACATATGAAACAACGTAAGGAATATGAGAAGGAAGAGGTTTCATATGAGTCAACGGTGGCTCTGAAATGTATTCAATTTCTACTTCGTCATTTGATTACAAGACTACTCTAGCAAGCACTAGAGAATTTCCATACAGACTATGGAATATAATAGGTTCACCGTGAGATATGAGAGCCCTCGAAGAAGGATCTGTTTCCATTGCATTCACCAACAATTGTTGAAAAGTACCAGCAGAAATACTACTATTCCGATTAGGTGGAGGTTTGACACTCACAAGTGAAATCCCATAAAGCACTCTAGAATGAAGAACTAATCGATCAACCAATTTTATATATATTAAAATAAATTAAAGACTCAAAAAACTTGTGTCAAGCTCGGATCATAGAGCACTTACCGAAAATATCCTAAAGATACAACCAAGCAAAAAAATTTCAATTATTTCTACTCAGGGTGACTTGGAATGCACACCAAAATACAAGAAAAAGATCAGGATCTCCCTAATGTAGTTTGGGATGATGAGGGTGCAAGCCTACCAATGAAGATATAAAAAACAATTATGCTGACCTCTAGAAAATAGATTTGTCTGGTGCATGTACCTAATAGTTGCAAGGGAACCCTCTAGAAGTACCATGAAAGTGATAGAACATCTGCCTTAGGTACCACATGCATTTCCCCATGCAGTCACCTATTTAGTCACTAGGAAAGGGAACTAAGGTCAGTAGTTCATAACTAGAATTGAATGGGAACAGTCGAGGGTACGTGATCCAACAAGTAGGAGAGGTGGTATCTCTCTTTACTAACCTTCACATGTCCTCATGCTTAACTCATGTGCTAGAAGATATTTACCGAACAACTTAATGAGGTTGGATTTCCACTCATTAGTAAAATTCTAGACTTTCAGTTCAAGTGGCCTTGGATAGTTTACTCTCCACACAACTATTCCAAGACCCTAATGTTGTAGACTAATTGATGCTTCTATGAAAAAAATAAAAGTCTAGTTCTTTTTAACTAAGAAATTATTTTAAGTGGTTCTTAGTTAGGATAAAAGGTGGAAGAAGTGAAATTGATTATTTTATAATGAAAAATAAATCAATAGAAAATGTAGGCTACATGAAAATGCAACACTTATTTTTCTTTAATGAAAGTGATTTCTACAAGGGTCCTATGATAAAACTATGAAATCAAAACTCTTATTTTTTTCTTTTCAAGCACTCCCTCATTCAATACCTAATGAAAAACTAAAATATGTATACAATTCCCTTACCCTAATATACACTAAATGTAAATGAAAGATTCAAGTAAATCTCACAAACAAGAAAAATGTGAATTCAAAATAAAAAACCCATTAATCAAGAAACAAGAAGGAAATCCCAGGAAAGAAACACTTCTAATGCAAAAATAATTTTGGTCACAAAGTAAGGAATCACACCTTTGAAAAATATTCAAAAGTTAGGAAATCAAAGAAAATAAACTCAAAACAAATTCTTTTCTTTTGCTTCAAAGGTTTTAAAGTCTACAAGTTTTAGAAAGAGAAAGAAAGTATGAGATTCAATACCAATAGAAAGAAATATACTCAAATATCACTAGCCATAAATATTCCCCAAAATTTAAATACTAATCTAAATAAGAAACAAAAAAAACTCAAGTGATTTGGTCAAGAAGATACAGGAAATTCTGGAAATGAGAAGCTTTTCAGAGAATTGAAATCTCTCATTACCCAAGAATTGAAAACACGTTTATCAAACAATTAATGAAAAGAAAAAACAAGCCAACTTCAAGAATGTAGAAGAATAAATCAAGAAAACTGGGTTATAAGTGAGTTGCAAGAGAAACCAAATATCCTAACAACAAATAATAGTTAGACACCTCCCAAATAAATTTTGAAACCTAATTTTAATTAGAGAAAGCTTCAAAAATCACAAACCCTAGGTTGACATATTATTTTCACCAAATAGATTGAGAGAATTTACAACAACTACTAAAAATATGATTTCAAGCCTCATTCAAACAAGAAAAACATAAGAAAACATGGTCAAACATTCATAAAGAAATATAAATGAAAAAATTCAAAATTTTCATTTTATACACCACTGTGTCGTTCGAAAAACGTGTTTGTACACAATTTTTTCTAAAGAAACTAGCATATACATAGGTTTATTCAGAATAAAACAAATATGTACACTTATGTATATAACAAGAGGAGCATATAAATAGAAAACTATGAAAAAAATAAAATATAGTCCTCATCCAAGAGATGAGACTAATTGACCAATCTCCCTAGGAGTTAAGAAGGCTAGAAACAACAACAAACTACGAACCAAAAACCGAGATAAAATTATTACAACCCTTCTAAAAAATACTTGATGGTATTCTCCAGTGGAGTCGCCAATTCTCCTGGTATGAAAATTTCACTAATGTAAGGGTAGACAACCTTAGAAGTGAAAAACAAGAAATTCAACAAGAAGTAGTCAAGCAAGCATGCCAAACATGTGAAATATTAAATGTGTAGTTGGAAACTTATGTAGAGGTCCTACTTTTGATGATGTTCCCATACGGTCCAAACCCTCTAATTCCTCTAGAATCAAGTAGGCTTGCAAATCAATTCAAATAAGCATATACATGATATATAATTCAAAGTGCATACATACAAGATATATTATATCATTATATATAAATATATAAATTGACATTCATGAGACAGTAACATATCAGGAATAAGAAATTAACCTATTTATTCATAATTAGTAATAGGTATAGGAAATGTATAACCTAATCCAAGCCAAATCATTCATGAAGTCCTCCTCTGAATCCGTCTAGCCTGAGCTAGCAAAACAACCTCTCTAACAAATGCAAGGAGATGATATATTTATGATGAACATCTCTAGAAAGGAAACAAGGGTTTTAATAGATTCTGGCAGTGTAGGAGGCATGGGATAATTAGACTTGATCTGGGAGAAAAAAGGGCATAATGTATATAACCCTTCTATTTCTCCTTTATTCCTACCCAATGTGTGCCTATATACCACCTAAAATTAGTTAATACATTTGTGATACGGGCTCCTGTAGGTGGGATCTCAGTAAAACCCATGAAATCCACACAAAAAATAGCATCAAATTTTATTTTTTCATTTTTAAAAAGGTATACGTGGATATGTAGTTATAAAACCCACATATGTATGTGCTTTGGAATCGACAGTGTTGTGTATGGAATTTGAAATATTGTTTTTTAATAAAGGATGAATTCTACATGGGAAGAGGCTACCAAAGGCAATAAAAGACCATTAAAAACTACAAGAGTGCTAAATGATTCTATCACACCTAGCTTAAACTCTGCTAACCCCCATGCTGAATCGTTTAAGATCTGGCAGGGTGTTTGGAACTCGTATTATTTGTTATGTCCCTAAAGCTTTGATAAGGGTTTCCTCATGTTGTAACATGATTAGTTTTGACAATTTAAATTTTTTGATATAATAGGATTTAGTAGTTTTGAAATAATAAATGGGTTTGCAAGAGTAAATGGGCCCTCAAAATGTAAATTTAAGTTTCATTAGCTAGTTGAGTTAATTATTCATGCATTTAAACATGATTAGATGATGTAATAAATTAAATTCAAACATGGTTTACAAATAGATAAGAATTATTTTTTACATACTAAAAGAGGTTTCTTTTGATAACGTCCTCATGTACAAAAACATCTCTCAGTTTTCTAACAGATATTATGGTTTGGGAGATTCAAATGCTTGAAGACATGTTCCTGAATTTTCCTTGTTTAGTCATATTTTTGCAGAATAGATTGTGGCCAAGGAAAGATGATTCTATAGAAACTTAAGGAGGTTTACTTTCCTAAGATTCTAAACTACAATAAACTACTTCATATTTTACACAACTATTACATAACCAGAGATACAAGTACATATTCACAACCTATTTTTCAGACTGTTTAATTTCATTTTTAAACATATTTTTGCAGGAAGTATTGTGAACAGCTGGAGCCAAATTTTGGGAAACGAGGAGAGGTTTATCGAGAGAACATATTCATATACAATAACCTCTCTCCATGTTTACAAAAAGAACTCGGATTGAGATATATAAAGGCATGACTGGACCCTATTTTGCATAAATTCAGGAGGAAAAAGCTCAAAGACAGTTAGTGACTTGGAGGCCACCTCATCAAATTTGAGTTGCAATCAAATTCAAATTTATCTTCTCTATCAACATAGATCCTAAAGGATAGTACAAGACTCTTCAAATAGTTTTAGTTACCTTTATTTGTGTTCTATTTTTGTAATACATTTTTCAGATATTTGTAATAGATCTTAATATTTTTTATCAAGATATTTTGTGAGGAAATTGTATAAATACTTCATCAATTGAAGTAATATGTGTTGGATTTTGATGCCAAGACTCTTCACTCTGTAATAAAGCTTCTGTGTAGTTTTCCTAACGAAAGCCTTACGACTCTAATTTTGACAAAAAAAATTTCTTCACGTATGTTTTTCTAGTTTTTCATATCTTATTTCTACACATGATAATAGACTTTATAGGAAGGTCTGCAAAATCATTATCTTTAGAAAGATATTTGTTTATCAGACTATTGTTTCATCATAAATCCTCTTTAACTGGTTTTGTTTTTTGCTTTTTGACAACCATTAAAAGAGATTCACTTATTAGGCTATTTTTCTAAAATAACTCCTCTTAGAATTGGTTTCAGTCTAGCCATTTTGTTTCCCTTTAAATTTATTTTGTTGGGCTATAGAAATCTTCTACACGCATCCAAATCTTGCTAGCGGTCGAGTAATCAGTCTGGCTACTCAATTATTAGGAATCTCCTTACATTCTTCTGCCAAATTCTTATACAAATCAAGTCGTTCTGTCAGGCTTAAAGTTGACACTTTCAAAGAGAACCCTCTCAAAGAGCATTTAAATCATGAGTAGGGAATATCATTGATCACCAACCACCCCCATTAAAACCATAAATCTAGCCATTGTGCTTCAAAGGTTGTTGTTGAGTGACAAGTGAACAACATTAAACAAAGCCTCGTAACAGCTGAGGGAGCCCCATCTAGTTCAAGGGCTAGCTTGAGCCTAAAGAATGGTTGAGTTCATTTCCAGATGTAGTTTTTGCAGGCAAGGAATGCCTACAGGAAACAGGTACAACACCTTACATGTTGGTTTATTGTGTATATATATATATCTAATTGTCAAGAGCATGTGACTTAGGGAGCTTTTCCTTTCTTAAAATGTTCTCTCTAATTTTTTCCCTTCAATTATTTTGAAAGAATAATAAAAATAAATTCCTTTTTTCTACTTGTACTTCTCATTAATAGCAGACCATAGTCCAAATTGTTAATAAAATTACTCAAGCATTGATCACTTCCTCATGATCATGAATTCAATTCACTAGTTCCCCAGAAGCTAAGATAATATTGACATCAAAATCAATAACTTCATTGATTCCTGAATGGTATATTTTATAGTTTTCCTTCCCAACTGAGTTTTTGAGAGCATCGTTCCTTTTGGGTTTGCCCATTAGTCTCAGGCATTTTTTTCTATTTTTGAATAGGGTAGTTTTCATTTTCTTTAAAACATGCCTTTTTCCCGTAATTCTTTATTTCACCCACAACTTAGTAATTTCCTCTACTAAGTGGTTTATTATGATATTTTGCTCCCATCATATTGCATCTACTATTATCTAATTATTTCTCCTAGGAACTTTAGGATATTTTTAGGGAAGGAATAGTTTGAATTGATCCATCCATCATTTTTTATAATTGACAAGAATCATTTTGACTCTATTGCCTCTCTCTTGATTAATTTCCAATAGTTATTATAAATAATAATATATTAAACAAGTTACATTAATTTCTATTTTATTATATTGTTTCGCAAATTGAACAAGGTTACCTTCGCTATCAACCTAAAAATAGTAGAGATCGAAAAATATAAGATCATTAACACAAAGAACAGAGGGGTCTTACATCTTCCCCCCATTTTTATTCAACGATGTCCTTGTTGTTCATTGTCTAGTTAATTTCCTCCTGGAATAATGCTGGAAATGAGTATCACATTTTTTTCTCTATCTCTGAGGCACCCTCCTCAACTGTAAAGTGCTTACATTTCACTTTAACATGAGCGATGCATGAATTCTAAAGAAAGGTCTCTATCTAATTAAGTATGGGGAGTGGCTCTTCCTGGAAGTCTCCTTTTGGTTCCATATGTATCAAATTCCGATCAATTATGTGAGAATTATCATGGAAACATTTTGTTAACAAAGATACATCAAAAGCATAGTTTACTTTTATATGGTTGGGCAATGCCAGCTGATACACAACTCGCCCACCTCCTCCAAAATCGCAAAATGTGCATAGAACCATGGTACCAATTTGGTAGATTTCCATGTCCATAAGGTGATTTTCCTTGCTTTAACTCATAAGTATACATTATCTCCAACCTTAAATTCTTTGTGAATTCTCCTTTTACATGCATAATTTTTATACCTACTCTGTGTTGTTTTTATGTTTTGTCTAAATTTTCACACCACCTATTCCATTTCTTGTAATGCATATGGTCCCAATAGTAGCATGTCTTCTAGATAACTCTAGATGAGAGGTTTGTGGTATTTTGTGCCATATAATGCTTTGAGGGGACCCATTTTTATTGAAGCTTGATATCTATTATTGTAGCAAAATTATGTAAATGTAGAAAATATTCCCATCTAGGAGGCTTATCCATGACATACATTCTTAACACGTCCTATAAAATATGATTTTTTCTATTTGTCTTCCCATCAGTTTGGGGATGATATGTAGTGCTAAAATTTAGATATGTCCCCATGCCTCAAAATAAATATTTCCAAAATTTGGAAGTGAAATTAGCATCCTTGTCAGACAGTAACATTTTTTTTATTCCATGGAATCAAAAAATATCCTTCATAAAATTGTTTGTAATCTACGTTGTTCCATCGATAGACTGTACATGTATAAAGTGTGTTTCTTTACTTAAGGTGCCCACAACTACCATGATGGATTCATGTTGCCATCTTGTTTTCAGCAGTCCTATAATTAAATGTAATGGCATCACTTCCTATTTCCATTTGGAAATGGGTAGTGTATTTAATCATCATGCTGAGTATTGGTGTTATACCTTCACCCGCTGATACTCTGAGCATTTAAACAATTATTCTGCTACTTCCTTTTTCATCCCATGGTAGTAGAACTCCTTGTTTAGTGCAATTATCATCTTTTGATGTCTTGGTTGTCCAACATATGGTTTCTAATTATATTCATCTAATATTATTTGTTTTATATCACTTACATTTTGAGCATATGAATTATTTATGTAGGTTAGCATTTTTTTTTACCTTCTAGTGTAACCTGAAATTGTTGATTGTTGGAATTGTTGTTTTTTGCAATTTCTATTGAATTTCTAGATAGTTATGATCAGCTTATATTGGATTTTTGATCTACTACATAAAATTTGTTTGGATACTCCAAACATATGTTTCAATTACTGCATGTTCATGTATACTCAAGCCATTTTTTCTATTCTCCTTCCCTTTAATATGTTCCATATCAAATTCAAATTTACTAAGAAGGCCATCCACCTAGGTTTTCTAGCAATAAGATTTTGTTGGATGAAAATATATTTCAAGCTAATATGATCTATTACCAGGGTAAAAAAATTCACAACACGTAGTGCCTCCACATATTTAAGGCATGTATTACATCAACTAGTTCTAAATCTTATGCTACATAGTTCTTTTAATGTGGTTTTAGTTTCCTAGATTCATAGGCCACTACGTAATTTTCCTACATCAAGACACCTTCTAAACCTTCCAAACAATGATCAATGCATACACCAAGCTGATTTTTTGGATTTGCGATTTTAAGAATAGGGGGCAGTTTGAGAAAATGTTTTAGTTTGTCAAAAAATTCCTAACACTTGGTTGTCCACTGAAACTTTGTTCCTTTATTTTTTAACAAAGTAATAGGGTAGGCCATCCTAGAAAAGCCTTCAGCAAATGTTCGGTAATACCTTGTAAATTCCCATATTGTATAATATGACAAACACATCCATAGGTGTTGTCCAATTCAGAATATCCCTTCAATTCTTAGGATCAACCAAGAGTCACTCTTTTGAAATAACATGGCTAAAATATCGTATTATGTCCTTATAAAACTAAAATTTATGAAACTTAGAATAGAATTGATGTTCTATTAGAGTTTACAACACCCATATTAGATGTTTCTTTTATTCTTTTTAATTCCTAGAATACACGAGAATGTCGTCTATAAATACCAACAATAATTTATCCATGTACTTACTAAGTATGTCGTTCATTAAGCACATAAATGTTGTTGGTGGATTGGTAAGGCCAAATGGTAACACTATAAATTTGTAGTGACCATATGTGGTTTGAAAAGTTGTCTTATGAATTTCTTCACCATTTATTCTCAACTAGTGATACCTAGTGCTCAAATCAATTTTTGAGAATATCGTTGCCCCTACTACTTGATCGAACAGATCATTAATTCGGGGCAACGGGTATTTTGTTTTGAATGGTTAGTATATTTAATTGCTAATAATGTATGCATGTTATAAATATGGCATCCTTATCTTTACAAATAACACAAGATAGTGCCACCCATGGTGAAACACTAGGTCCAATATAACCTTTATTAATAAGTTCTTATAGTTTCATCTTCAATTCTGGTAATTCAGGAATACTCATTCTATAAGGTTCTCTAGCCACTATAGTTGTGCCTTGTACTATATCAATGGAGAAATATATGCCTCTATGTCGAGGTAAATCAAGGATCTCTTCCGAAAAACATCTTGAAATTCCCTAATGATTGGTAGGTCATCTATTTTTTTTTGCTATGTGTTCCTCATTTATTTCAACATACACTGTTAATAATTGAAACCCTTTCCTGGCACTCTTTTTCAACTATAAAGTTGATATTTTTCTAACTAATATGGGTTTCAGGATACCTTATATGTCTCTACATGGAGGTAAACCAAGGATCTCTTTTGAAAAAACATCTTTAAATTCCCTAATGATGGTAGGTCATCTAATTTTTTTTTTGCTATGTGTTGCTCATTTATTTCAACATACATTGTTAATAACTGAAACCCTTTCTTGGCACTCTTTTTCAACTACAAAGTTGATATTTTTCTAACTGATATGGGTTTGAGGTTACCTTTTATTAATTGGGTTTGTCCCCCTTGACTTATACAACTTGCTATTTTTTTAGTTTATGACTACTCCATATTTTTCCAATAGGTAAATGCCTATTAACACATCATAGGACCCTAAGGGGAATATATTTAAATTTACTTTTGTGGAACAATCATTTAATTAACCTTCACTTTTTTCCGATTACTAACTGTACCAACCATGCAATCTTAAAATTTTCAATTTACATTTTTCCACAACTTGAGGAATAATGTAACTTAAGATAGCCCCTAAATCAAATAATAGAAAATGAAATGGTTTAAAATAGTATCTTCAACCTCAATCATAGCGTATTGATGCTTCGCTTGCCTATCCTTCAACACGGCACTTATCCTTCGAATGTTCGCACAATATCATTGATTGTTGTTGCCTCCTGAATAGCTTGGATATTTTGAATGGAAATGGGGTTATGCATTCAATCCCTCAACAAATGAGGTTCCCTGCACCCCCAACACATAAGTGGATCTCTCCCTTTGACCACACGCATATTTTAATTGTTCAAGTCCACGGGCTTGGACCTAGTTTGAGATTGTGCCTGCTGGGTGCAAGTCCCTTTGCTAAATTTCTTCGACTAATGATCCCTTCCAGAAATTCTATGATATGCAGGTTTTTCTCTTTTGGTACTTCCTGTAGATTTGTTTTTATCCTTACTTTGACAAGGTTTTGAGCCTTCTTCCCTATTTTTGAATTGTTGATAACATAGCCCTGCCTTCCTTATTTCTTCGTCAATTGATTCAGCATTATCAATCTCAATCCTTTCTTTACAAAGGACTCATAAGAAATTTAAAAATCTTCGCACCTTCAATTTCGCTTTCCTAATAAAAGGGACATATGACAAAAAATTTGTGAATTTAGGAAAAAACTAATCCATAGTTAGTTTTCCTAGTCTTATTCATGAAACTCGTTGCCTCAATCATCATAGTATCATTCATTCAAGTATCTAGTCTTGAATTGAATCTGGAATTCCTCCTAGGAAACTATATTTTCTTCCAATGCATTCACACTTTTGACCTCCTCCCACCAAAGAGAAACTTTTTATTTAAAGCTAATAAATGGAAAATCTAGCTTTCAATTTTCTCCCATATTCATAAAATTGGAAATAGTTGGTCATTTTGAGGAGCCATGCTTCTACATCCTCCTCCTTTTCCTTGTCAAATGTAGGGGGTTTTATTTGTATGAAATCCACTTGAAACTCCACTTTCTCCTTCCTTTTCTATGGTTTTTGATAAGTTTTGTCTGAATCATCCCCACTTTCAGACTTTTATGTTTCAATCTCAACACTTTTTCTTTTCAATGGTTTTATTTTTTCTCCACCCTCTCATGTTTCTAGTATCATGTAACTAGAATTTTCACTTATACCTTTGATCATTCTTTCATTTTCTTCACCTGTCTTCAACAATCACTCATTATTGAATTTGATATAAATCGTCTCCTCATGTAAACTCCTTATAATATCTGCAAGTTGGTTTGTTGATGTGTTAGTTCCTCCTCCTAATTCTAGATATATTCCTTCTCCTTATACCACAAGTGGGTTGGTATCATCTTCCATTTATTATTGTAACCCTACTTCACTTCAGTAAATTATAGTTAATACAAACAAGTATTAGCATATCAATTCTTAATTCAGATTCACAATTTTTCACATAACTATATTTCAGTGTGATGGTTCCATGTGAGACTAGTTTTGAAACTTCACTCTCCTACCATATGCCACATCCCCTATGCCATATAT
>APFE030998738.1:22157-37909 GCA_000404065.3 Pinus taeda | reverse complement strand
TTTATGTATTAAATTTGACTCATCAATAATACATTTTGTAAAAGAATTCTAACCCATAAAGTTATTTAACAATATATTAATATTCTTTTTCATACTATTATGGGCCATTTTAAATTGACACTAACTACTTTTCCTGGGTTGAGTACAAAATTATTACACTAGTACAATGTTGGCACCACTTCAAAATCTATAAGAGGAAATATTTTATAGTTCTAGTTGTGTTGTTCAATGATTAAAATAATTTTTTTATAGATTGGAGTGCAACAAAATAGCAAATTTGATATATATAAACTATAATAAGGAATATTAAGGAAAACTCTTTTCAAACATTATTACAAGTGTCTAGCATTTATTTATTAAGTTTTTAAATGGTTTATACTAATTAGGTACTCTATTATCATTTTAATAGACCAAGTTTAGAAGATGCTTTAAAGTGAATTGTTGAATTTTATTATACATATTTGATATTGTGAGAAGTCATGTTGGTCAAATGAAGCTTTGAAAAGTTAAAATGTTTATGGAAATTTAAATATTTTATGAAAATGTTATGTAATTTGTATCAACGTACCATTACATTGAAATACTAAATAATATAAAACTCTTCCAAAAATAATATGAAGAGAATATTTGATATACAACAAATATTGAAAAGTGTGTTTGAATGTATATTAATAGATCCTTTAAAAAATAATTAAATTCATGAGTCATATAAACCTAATCTTAAAGTATTCGCTCAAGTAGAACAAGAATAGCCTCTACACCCTATTTATTTATCTTGGTCTTCTTGCAATGTTTTTTTTTTGGCATCCATGCCCACACTATGGAATTAATTCGAATAGAGCCAAGTTCTATGTCATCGGGATTTGGTACACAATATTGCTTTAAATATTTTCAATTGTATTTCCCTGACATACGCTTCCACCAGTCAACCTTGACATGAATATTCTCACTTTCATTGTCCCTAAAGATATCTGAGACTATTTTTCGATTGAAATCATATCTTCTGCATCCTCATTTCATGATCCAACTAGCAACATCCTTCCTTTCTCAAAATCAATCATCGGATTGTATATTGGATTTGACTTGTTCCATTTGGGTCCAACATACACTCGTTCATCTATCACATTATAAAAATCTCCATCCATAATACTTGAGAATATTTGGAGTGGATTATGATCAATGTCAACAATGTTCGTTGTCTTGGGCCAGAAATCCTCAGGATATGAATCACTTCCATCTATTATTCTATGATAATTATAGATTCCATCTAATGTATCAAGAACTCTTTGCCAATATGCTACTTTATTTTTCCATTCCTCTATAAGAATTGGTGAATCGTCATTCCTAAGAGTGTCTTTCCATATTTTTATGTATCATGTTATCCCTTCCTTGAAATCATTTTGTTTGGAATCTAAGAAAAATGGCTTCCCTATGGATATTATAGGTTTCCCTTCATCATATATATTACATAAATCAACTGGTTCCGACCACTCAATATATCTAATTGATTCTTTCTACCTTAGTACTAAAACATCATTGAGTACAAGAAATTAGAGTATTGGATATTAAGATGTCAAAATAATGTATTCTTTCCCTACTTGATGTATTCATTAAGGAAAATTTTAAATCCATAGGCCTTGTAAATAAAAGTAATGGGAAACACTCAGTTTTATTCAATTATGCAATATGTATCCATCATTTCAGGAAAGAATAAATATGTTTACTTTTATGTTTGAATACATTCTTCTGTAGGTTCCATCTATGTCTTCGTGGGTGTGCCCCATAGGAAAGAACCCAACCTCAATACTGATGAAGGCACCAACTGTAGTTAAAAGTGATAGAAACTTGAAAAGATAGTGATTCTTATTATCACTTGTTGCACTATCCAACATTAACAAGAAATGTGGAGGAAGAGGGTTAAAATTAAAATTTTGACTTTTCGATCTTCCATGAGAGATAAAAGCATCCTTGTACTAGACATTTTGAGTAAATAGAGGTGTCAAGTAATGAATTTGTAAGTGGGTTTCTTGAACTTTCACTTTCATCACGTAGATCACCATAGATATTCATTTCTGGGTCTTCAAGGTCCCTTAACCACTTTGAAAGGGATGTAATAGTAAATTGTGACACCATATGTAAAAACAGTAGAGAGAAATGACAAAAACCTCCTACCTTATGCCCATGTGTAAGCATACATATTAATGAGAATCGTAAATTTATTCCTACAATATATTTTCATTTAACATTCAGCCTTCGGATTGAAGCATTTGTTTTGTCCATTTTATCATGGCTAATGCTAAAATACTCCTTTGGAAACTTCTCTGACATAATTCTATGGGCATATTAGAAATAGCTTCCACACACAACAATCTTTTTATGTTTGTTCAACCTACCTCATGCATTTTATTGCAATTCTTTTGTAGTTTCTAATGTCATTTGTGATTTCAACACAATACATTCATTACATTTACTGAAGTTTGTGTTCTTTGAAAATGCCACATCTCGAAACTTAGTATTCTAGATCATGCTAAATATTGATTATGATATTGATGGGTAATTGAACTTTTGGAGAGCCTCATTGATCTCTTTTAACAAATAATTATATGTGTAAGTCGAAGGAAGCAATATTAAAGGAGTAGATGTTCCATCTTCCTCAACTTCACATGTTTGGTTTGGTGAAGAATCTAAATTATCCATTACAATTTTGTATAATATTTCTATGGTTGTCACTGTGTGAGCTCGTGTTTTTCTTGTGTTACTATTACCATGAATAGATTTGGTCTTTCCATGTTGGAAATAATTTTGGTAGTTATATAATGTTCTTTGAGGAATCTTATGCATCTTATACCATGCTTTCTTACAAATAATATTCTTATTAAATCTCATTTCCTTTATATTCCTATTAAATCACATGAGTGAATTCAAGACAAATTCCATAATAAAAATTTATTCATTGTCTCATACCCATTCTAGCACCTGTAATTTCCTTCCTATCCACATGTTCAAGAAAATATTTTCTACAACATACATTTGTTGCCAAAAGTTCAATTTCTTTCTCTTCATCTACTTTTGTTTGACATGCTGCGATTTTTTTATAACTGTAACGCATTTAATCCTTTTATATGGCCTTGTTACATGAATATCAATTGAGTTTCTATCTTTTTCATTACAAATATACCCATGCCATTTGTCTAAGGGAATTACGTCCTCTGTAACAGCCATATCCCTATTTCCTTGGGTGGCTCCTTGAACTTTTCCTTGACCCTTAATATCACAACTTTGTTGTCCACCAACCTATTTATTGGAAATCTAACCAAACAATGTATAGACTTATCCTCAATTCTACATATTTCATAATTTCCATCTATCTCTTCCAAAAAAACACCGAATTCCATTTCACCTAGTTTTTCACCCACAACAATGTCATCCTCACGAACACTAACTAACATTCCTTTGGAAATGCACATGTTTGTTCCTTTGAATTAATGAGTAATAGAAACTCTTTTACATATGAACTTAACCCTATCTTAGGTAATATTTATGGCATGATCCTGACAGTGAGACTCCAAATCTGATTCTAGCCAAAACTCATAAGGTTCCAATGCACCCACCAGTGTATGCTCAAATCTTGTTGGATGTGGTAGAGAAGCATCATGTTTTAACACCTTCTCAATTTTAACCACTATGAATCATTTCTATAGCATGTTTCCATGCACTTTATTCCCAAGCTCTTTATTGAATATGGAGTGCTCGCCCACCTTCACTTGATGTTGCAGAAGATCTACTTTGTCTCTAATAGAAAATGTAGAAGAAGCATTTGCACCTATAAACGAATATAAATAAGGTTAGTATTGACTCAAAAAAACATTTATTATACTATCAATAATATTTAGCACATGCTTAAACATTTTCATTTACCTATTTCGTGTCTTAAATTCGTGATATTCCACAGATCTATGTCCCCTTCATTAACATCCTCATCAATCAATTGTTGTTTAGTGACATCAATTATCAAAATTGTTACATAACCTGCATTAAGCCTTTATCCAACGTAATAAGTTCTAGACTCTGCAGATTCAACCCCTCCTAGCCAAACGACTTGATCATAATAAGGAGATCAACATAGTCCCCTTTTGCCAAAATTATATTTTCCATTGTAGCTTGTATAAATTTTGTAACAACAATTAAATTGTAACTTGTAATTAAAACATTGAACCATGTAAAGTGTGACTTTATATTTTCGCAAAACCACACAACTTATGAAAAAGTAATATACATGCAATAATTTAAATAGTATGGTAGTCATATTGTATGTAATGAAACATTGTTTTCCACCATCTAGTGCCTTCTACCAAAAATTACTTTACATACAAATTACACAAAAATTATATATGAAGACTAGGAAATTAGAGATGTAGATAGTATCATAGAATGAAAAGTATCAACTCATATCAAACCACCAAGTTCCTATTTAACTTTAGAAATGACACTTATAGTCTTGATGCATATGTATGAATAATGATCATAAGAAATTTGTAGAAGTTGACAAACCCAAACATGGTCCTTTTGATAATATAAGAAATTCCAAGATCGATGCTACATAAGATGTATAAAATGCCAATGATAAGGAGAAATTATATTTATATTTCACTTAGTGAGGATTTTTTATGTTTGAACTTGATAATAAAAAGACAAACTAGAGGTTTTGTTTCAAATAAAAGTTTTCGTACTATAAATACTAGATAATTCTCATTTTTATTCTAAAGTAAAAGAAATAGTATTGGAAGAAAACATGTATTAAAAAGCTTCAAAATTATACAAATATCACATTATTCTCGATAGATCAAATAATTATGATTGGATTATTGTGTTTGTGCCAAATGGAAAGCTATACCATTACCTTTCCATCCAACTCAAGCACAAATGTAGTGCCAACAACAATATATATTTATACACTCCTCTTTTGCATTATCATTGATCTTCATAAAAAATTCCAAATTCAATAAAAGGGCACATCAAAAGCTATAACTCTCACCATTATTATTATTGAGACACAATTAGGTACTCCACTATCATTTTAACAGACCAAGTTTATAAGATGTTTTAAAGTGAATTATTGAATTTTATTATGCATATTTGATATGGTGAGAAGTCATGTTGGTTAAATAAATCTTTGAAAACTTAAAGTTTTTATGGAAATTTAAATATTTTATGGCAATGCCATGTAACTTGTATCAACACACGATTACATTGAAATACTAAATAATATAGAGATATTCCAAAATAATATGAACAAAATATTTGATATAGAACAAATATTGAAAAGTGTGTATGAATGTATATTAATAGATCCTTCAAAAGAAAATTATATTCATGAATCATATAAACCCAATCTTAAGATATTTACTCAAGTAGAACAAGAATATCTTCTACACCTTATTTATTTGTCTTGGTCTTCTTGCAATGCTCTTTCATTTGCATCCATCCCCACACTATGGTATTAATTCAATTAGAGCCAAGTTATGTGTCATCAGGATATCGTATCCAATATTGCTTTAAAAATTTTCCATTGTATTTCCTTGACATAGGATTCCACCATTCAACCTTTACATGAATATCCTCACTTTCATTATCCCTAAATATATCTGAGATGGATTTTCCAATCCAAATCATCTCACCTGCATCCTCATTTCAGGATCTAACAAGAAACAAATTTCCTTTCTCAATATCAATCATCATATTAAATATTGGGTTTGGCTTGTTGCATTTGGGTCCAACATACCTGTTGGTTTGAGGGGGCTTGACCGAGGTTTGGAGTTATTTAGCCAAACAAATCCCTACACTATTGGCCCTTTCAACACCATATCGTGAAGCACGACTGAAGTCTCACCTGAAGCAGTATGGGGGGATGCTGGAACTAAGTTTCTGCACCCTTGAGGTGTTTGTGGTGTTGATTTAGTCCAACTATGCCTACCTTCACGTAGGTCACTTCACGCACTGTTCTAACCTTCAATACCTTTGTGGTCTATTATAATCATCTTTCATGCAGCCCTAACGAGGGGCTGAGATGATTTCACACTGCTATGGCAGTGACCTACACTATTTGCCCAAATTACACCGGAATCTTACTTATCTTCTTACAAATGTTAGTTAACTTCTCATAAACATATATTCTATCTCGCATTCACTTAATAACCATAGTCATATATATTTGCGCATCATATAAACAATAGAAGTGCAATTTATACCCAATATATTCAATGCATAAAATAGGAAATAAATACACAAAATTGATATGAAACTTGTCTTTAATAATAATTCCAACTGTTACAGACTCGACTCACCCTACACAGTCAGCTGCAGGGGTCCGCGCACTCAAGTGCGGACTACTAGGCCTCTACACACTCACTTGGAGAGCCTTCTACTCTACGACCCAAAACTAGACTTTACTTCACAGATATGACTCAAGTCTTCATCCTTCTCATGATGTCTTAACTACTTAGAGCCTCGCTCTATTTATAAAATTGAGGGAGGAAAACCCTATGACTCTTTTACAATCTACACACTTTGCACCCACAAAATGTGGAGTCTTTACATCGGAGTTACAATTTTTGACCAAAATCTGGGCTCTAAGACCCAAAACTTCCCTTGGGGGATCCCGCACCCAACAGGACCCCAACACAAACATCGTGACTCGCCCTTGAGTCACTTTGTTGCTACGAATATCTTTGCACGAAGACCTCCCAAATTTTCCTGAATCAGTGCAAGATTGGCAGTTCACTGAGCTGATGCCTATTTTACTTCCTCAACACACTTTTCAGAGATGTTGTGGTTGAACTGCTTCATTGAACATTTTTCTGTGTTTCTTGTAGTTGCATGAACTTTGGTTCAATGGAGGCTGTAATGATATATGTCTCATCAATCCATGGTTGTAAGCGTGCCTTTAAAACGGTTTCCTTATGTCAAGCAACAGTTACCTGGTCCTTAAGTGCTTTTGCATATTGTACCCTCGCAAGCCTCTATGCAAGGGAAACCATCTACGCAGTCCCTTTTACTTCGTCATATTTTTGTTGTAGCTTGCGCGCCTTTGTCTCTAGGCTCTGTATGTTTGGGTCCTCCTGCAGGGTAGTGAGAACCTCGAACAACTCCTCAAACAACTTACTGCAGTTTGTCACTACAGTGTTAACCTCCGCTATTGCTGATGTAATCGGGATGGCGTCCTATTCCTTAACCTCTAGTGGAGTTGAAGGTTGTGACTTCAATTGTAGTTCATATATCTAAAGGTTCAGCTCTAGCTGAACCCTAGCCATTTCTTACTTTGTCTCACACACCCCTGCTACTAATTTATTGACGTGCACCTCCACTAGTTTTTTTGCTTCGATGGCCAACTCCAGGACCATCTGGAAATCTTCCTCCACCACCTGTACGATATTTCGGTTCTGCGACACTACCTCGTCACGCCGCAGGCTCACCTATTCAATGTTGATGCATTTATCACTAATTACATGCAGTGTGCGACCCTCCCTGGATCGTAATTCTCTAGTGATTCCATCCTGCAAAACATAGAGCGTCTCCCGAGGGAGCATAGCTAGATTTAGCCCGATTCCCTTCAACCCACTGACCATAAGCTTGTCAGCCTCATTTTTTGTAACAAGTGCTGCATCTGGTAGCACTATGGCATTGGTCATTAGGCGCACAACATTTCATCGGCAACGGACGTGCCTACTATGAGGCTAGTTGACACAGTGCTAGCTTATGGAGTGCGCACTTGCAACTCCTGTATCTATGCCCAGAGGGCCCCCAACACTATCCGGTGTTCCTCCTCTAACTGCTAAAGGGCCTTCGCGGTGACATCCCTCACTGTATCACCAATGTCATGTAGATCCCCCTCAGTGAGGGTGATCGGGTCGAATGAAGAATTTGAATCCTTCGACTTCTTTTGTGGCCCTTTGTGCTCTCTTAGGCATGGTCGTTTCAGCTGGGTGGACATTATCTACGGGTCTGCACCACCTTGCTCTGTATCTGTTTTTGACTAAGGCGAAGGAAAATTCTTCCCTTCGCTCTCTTCCATTGCTACCTTTCACTACTCTTCCACCAACTTCGCATCGTCATGCGCCTTGTGTGCCTTAGTTGTTGCTGCTTCGTTTCTGCGATTTTCTACCAACTTCGCCATCCAGAGTTTCACCTCTTCCTTTTTCTGCTGCGTGGTGGACTTCTCTACTTCCACCACGGAGCTGGCTGGAGCACGCCACTCTGGCGATTATGACTCAAGGACCATGAAGATGACATCATTTGTCGCCAAATAGGATAGCTCGTGCCATGTCTTCGCGAGGTCCTTCCACAACTTGATGTAAACATGGTGGAAATCTTCCTTGAACTTCACAAAGCTCTACAAATTGTTGTAGACCATGGGTGATAACCACGGCTTGTGATTAATCCCCATTCTAATGTTCATCTCCATCAACACCCAGGAGATTTTGATGTCCCTTATCCTTTACACATCCCTGGTTGCCCAGATCGAAGTGTACTTCACCGCCTCTAGAAGGTCCTATGCGATCGTTGGGAGCTGGTTGTCTTCAAGAAATTCCCATGCCACCAGTACTATGGACAACAGAAGCCACGCATAGTGAAAGTTCTTTCCTTCCTCGTGTGCCTCATGACATCCTCCAAGAACTCTCCACATAAGTAGTTTTCCGAGTTGAACTAGACCCCTTCTATGCATTGCGCTGCTAGTACAACCACTGACACAACATCTCATGCACACAACACTTCTGCATAACCTTTCCTACCAATATCTACGTCACAGCTATGACTATAGGGTTATGGAGGCTAGAAATGGCGTACCCTCTCTCCTTTTTCTCTAGATTAAACTTCCTCTTCATGGCCTCCGTGATGGCCAAGTCATCACTCTTGCCCTCTGAGATGTTCCATGGATCCTCCCCTTTGAAAGGGAGTCTGGTAATTCTGTGAATCAAATGGTTTCTAATGGGGATGGGCTCCTCCAGCCACAAGCACCCATCATGCACCAAGCAGAGCAGCTGCCTGATGACAAAAATGGTCACTAGGGTGCAATGTTAATGCGACACCTAGACCACATTTAGAAATCTTTCCTTCTCCACATCTCTTAGCCATTTACGTGGCTCCAAATCTATGATTCTAGTTGAAGGATTTTCCTTTCGGCGCATTAGCTACATGGTTGCTAAATGTGGGAACTTCTCGTGGTCCACGAGATCCCAGTCTTTAAATTTCAATACAGGTGCTCGCCCCAGGTGCGCTCGTTCAAAAATAATGTTGTCAGGGAGTAGCAGATTCTGTGGAGAGCTTTTTCTCTCATATATATATTTGGGCACCTTTGCTTTACCCTTCCCTAGAGGATCATATCCAGGCAACCTCGTAAGAGGGTCTGCACCCTGGCTTTCAAAATCCATTTGTACATCCTCCTCCTCTACTAGGATTTCTTCAAATCCTTCCTCCTCATCGGCCTCCAAATTTATAGCCTTCACCTTTTCTTCCATTGTAAGATTAGTCCTTAACAGATTCCTAGCGAATATGCGCACTGCTACCATAGCCTACTTGTCTCTCTTGGGTCTCAGCGTGGGCGATCATTTATGGATTTTTGCGACTATTGCGACACTTTCTGGGGTTTCTACTTCTGTAATGTCCTGTGCGGCTTCCTGAGTGGTCATTACTCTAGTATCCATGGCTTCCTGAGGTGCTGCCATAATGCGATTCCACAATTCTCTTAATGGCTCGAGTAATTTCTCAAGCAACAAATTCACCTTTAGAACATCGAATAGGTCTGGGTTCATGAATGTATGGGCATGCAACAACTCAGTTATCAAATTTCCAAGTGTTTTTTGCTGGAAAACCCTTTGTAATTTGTAGCACCTTTTAAATTTGAATTTGACCGCTCCCCCCACACTCGGTCCATTAATGCTCGATTGGTGGCATATTTTCAAGAATCTAGCCCATAAAGTTCACCTTAAATGCCTGTAGCCTACTCCATTTGGTCTCATACCAAGCATCACATTGTGAATAGTGAATTTAATGGTCACTTTCTAGCCAACCCATGTGGAAGCGCAGCTACCCTCGCATTATCATGGACCCTGTGACAAACTGTTGTTGCACACATTCTTGACATTATGCAACTCCCAAGTATAGTATTTTATATTCCTCTTCCTCCTTTCAGCTGCCTCAAGTGCTAAGACTATGTTTCCATCGGTTAGTCAGATGGTCGAGCCACCCGTGTATGCCTCCAAATGACTACCATTTACTTTTCCTGGGAAGAGTTCTCCATTTAACATTACCAACTGCACCACGGCACCATCTATGATCTCCTTAATAACATACAGTCCCAGCCAATGCATTCAGATCTTCGCTATCAAACTTACTATCATATAAAAACATCAAATCATTCACATTAAAGGTGCATAGCTTAATATGTCAATCGTGTCAGGCCTTTTCGCATTATTTTCTACCTGCTGATGAAATCCAACCAAAAATTGTTCTTCTTCAAGCTCCTCCAACTGCGTGAGCCTCTCCTCTAGGGCTCCATGGTCCATCATACCTATGAGCACTGCTATGCACAAACTAGGCACGATGTATTCCATAGGAATTATAGGTTCCACTCCATAAACAAGCCTAAAAGGTGTCTATCCCATCAGTTTCTAGCATGTCGTCCTATAAGCCCATAATATTGTGAGTACGCGTAGGTCCCAATCACTTCATTGAGCATTGCATACCTTGTTCAGCGCATTGCATACCTTATTGAATGCTTCCACGTAGAGAACCTTATGTGTGACTATTATTCCTACATAATGTCTCCCCAACATTAAGAGCCATTGGCATATTTGTCCCCCCAACACATGCTTATTTACCATACATTTCAGCACAAAGTTCATATGCATCCGCGTAGGTTGTTTTCCATATGCCTGCCCCAACCTGGCCAGACGTGCATGTGGATCATCCCATCCATTGTACTTGTCTATCAATCACACCCTAAGCTTCCCAAATCATGTGCGCATCATCCTTCTACATTTTCGCCAGTTGTCAAAGCTTCCATTGTGCGTACCCCACCATCTTGCTGGGGTAGCACGCAGTAACCAGTCCAAGGCCTGGAAGTGTTTCTCTTCCATAAATTCTCTTTCAAATTTATCCAAGAAGGTATCTACCTCACTTAAACCATCATAAGTAGGCATATTTCTTTCTTCTGTTGATACGCATCATAGTGACCTTGCCATCATATTACAATTAAGTGTAGTTACTTCGTGTAACCAATTCTACCATCGCTCTATCTCCTCATTAGAATCTAAAGTACAGGAGCTCTCGCACTCCAATGAGATCTGCCATCCACAGTTGGATTTACCCAGTCTTTCTCTCACGCTGTTATCTTGTAGATGCAGTCCAAGTCATCATCACTTTCATAGTCACGCACTGGCTCCATTAAGCACGATCCTTCAGCAGGGTCTAGGAGTATAATTTTGCGTAGTGACTTCTTCTCAAAATTCATTTTGCGCTTCTTCATATTAATCAACCTATTCATCTCATTGGCGCAATCAATTCCTAAGAGCGTGAGGTAGGGATTGCTATCATCAACTATATCTATCACTTCAAAGTCTTCCAGCGCACTTGCTCCCTCAATATCCACAATTACTCCCTGAAATTGCCCCATGGGTATTATTTTCTGTTGATTTTCCATTTGCAGGTGAATTGGAGACCACTGTAGTGTAGGTCACCCCATTTTTTCCCATTTATTCTTCTGCAGAACATTTGCATCTGATCCTAAATCTAGGATAAGTTGATCAATCTCATATTCTTTGATTTGTGTAGTTAGTCTCATTTATCTTCTTTTCCTTGCCTTATGCTTTCCACTCTTTTAGACTACGTGCCTGGCGCGGTCCCAGCGCATCTGCTAATGAGTTCCTTTAATCCTTCTACAGCGTTACTAGTGCGCAGTAACTTCATACATGTTTCCAGGAACGTTGTGAGCATAGATGGGTCGATCTCCGGCTCCAGTCTATCTTTGTTTCATGAAGTGGAGGTATCCGTGGAGCTCTTCTTAACTTCCATGAAGGTTTTCCGAGTGTGCTCCAAATCAAACTCCGCTTCTTTCTCTGAGGCTTTGGGAACACAAGCACTATCTTCCAGTTGTTTTCCTTTATCATATCCCATCGTGATCAACTTCAGAGCAAAATTTTCACATTCAGGGCTTCCTCACATGGCTCAGACCTCATTATCTGTTGTTTCTGAGTCGGGGAGGTGGTAGCGCTCCTTAGTCGTGTATCCTAGCTATCAGCGTAGGACAATATTCTATCTCATGATCAAAGAGGGTGCAATACAAACACAATGGGCACGTTGGGTTCATGCAATCGTGAGCATAATGTCTTGCCCTCCGCAATTGTAGCCTATCAACTATCTACGACCTCTTCGAAGTCCTCCTCCACCTCAGCCTTGTCCGTGCCCATGAAATCTAATTCATGCCATTCCTGCATTCGGGTCCAGGGGCCATATTTGGCCTGAACTCTGTAGGTGGCAGTTTTATCCATCATCAAGTCACAGCTTCTACAAGTGCACTCATCGTGTCCCACTGACGTACAAAAGTTGCAAAACAATTGTTGCGAATTTTGCATATACTTCTGCAACAAGTAGCAGTTGTCCGCGGCATGTTTTCTAGCTATTTAACAAATTTCACACCACAAAGTAGGCACCATGCTACTTCCTTCTTGTGCTTCCAGCCTTAAAGGCATTAGTACTCCTCGTACGAAGGTAATTTGTGAACACCGGGAAGTGGTCCTTCTCATGACCCTGATCCTTGCATTTTATGCACCACAACTCTTCACTCACTTCTGGTCAAGTTGTCTTGTCTTGTTTCAGACTCTGCATCTCAAGGCATAAATTCTTCAGTTGTGTGTGGATCTGCTGAACTCCCAAGTTGGGATCCTACATCAGGGTCTCATGCAGCCTCATCGCAATCTCTAAGGCCTCTACCTAATTCGTTAGCTTTTGCTATGATAGCACACTCCTTAAATGTGTTGTTAGCGAAGCTACAAACCACTTGCGATGCTATCCATCCATTAGATTCATATTAGGTTCGTGAATCGTACATTTCAGCCTCTGATCCATCTCCCAAGAAATCTCTCCTGCTAGCATTGTGATCTATTTGAATCCAATGATCATGTGTGCTTTATGCTTTGGCCTGCTAAATTCTTTATTTAGTGTTGTTTGGATATCCACGATTCCCGTATTTGGATTATCATTAGAGTGCTTAATATACCACATTAGCGTGCAATCCTACAGGGTGCTAACTAGTGTCGCTTTCTTTATATTTTCATTTGTAACTCCTTGCACTTCCCTTACATCTCTTACAATGAACCAAAATTGGTTTGGATCCTCATTTCCCAATCCCTTGAACACGGGCATATTCATTGTGCTTTCCATACTAAATCGCAGTGGTGGTGGAGGTGGTATGTGTAAATATGGAGGTGATGAAGGTGTAGCTGGCGGTGACATCATTGAAGGTGGTATTCACGGAATTATTTACCTTAGCAGATGTATCTCACTTCACGAAGAGACCTTTGTGAGCTCTTCCTCGTCTCCTCCCGGAGGTGAAACCAAGGGGGTATTTTCTGGTCCCTTTTTTCCTTCGTTCTTGTATGTTTTTCCACTTCGCGTAGCCCTGGGCATCAAGGTAGCTATATAACCCTCTTTTCACACAATAACATTTTAATCCATGTATTCAAATACCATAGGTACTTACCTTATGGTCCTTTGAGAAAGCATTGCTCTGCCTTGCTATAACTGACTAAGGTGTCACCCGCAAATTCAATAATGAATCCTCCTATAATTTGATCGAGCCAATGATCAACAACACGTGTGATCTTATCCTCCAATGCTTCCAGCCTTCACACTAACTTTGGGTTCCACACAATAGGAGCGTCAAGTTTCCACCTTCCTTGGCTATCTGCTAGCTTCACGATCCACTTGTATAGATTAGTAGGGAAGGACATGAAGAATATTTCGTGGATCTCCGTGTACAGGTTGTAGTCTAACCACTCTTCTTTTGATAGTCATGGGTTTCTGTTCTCCACCACTACAAACTCGTGAATTCTTCTATCCAGACAACCTTTAATTTCCTTCTTAGTTGGATTCTAGTGATACGACATTAGAAATCTCTATGCAGATTCTTTTCCCAACAACGAAACCATTTGTTGGCTTAAGGGGGCTTGACACATATTTAGAGTTATTTTGCCAAACAAATCCCTACACTAATGGTCCTTTCGGCATTAGCCCGTAGAGCACAGACTGAAATCTCACCCAAAGCAATATGGGGGGGATGCTGGAACCAAGTTTCTATACCTTTGAGATGTTCGTTGTGTATATTTAGTCCAAACATGCCTACCTTCACGCAAGTCACTTCGCGCACTATTCTAACCTTCAATACCTTCGCGGTCTATTATAATCGTCTTTTGCACAGCCCTAACCAGGGGCTGAGATGCTCTCACACTGCTAGGGCAGCGACCTGTGCTATTTCCCCAAATTACACCACGAATCTTAATTATCTTCTTACGGATGTTATTTAACTTCACGTAAACATATATTCTATCTCGCATTCACTTAATCAACACAGTCATATATATTCGCCCATCATATAAATAGTAGAAGTTCAATTTATACCCAATATATTCAATCCATAAAATAGGAAATAAATACACATAATTTATATGAAACTTCTCTTTATTAGTACTTCCAACTATTATAGACTCGATTTACCCTACACACTTAGCTATAGGGTCTGCGCACTCAGTTGGGAACTACTAGGACTCTGCATACTTAGCTGTAGATCCTTCTCCTACTATATGACCCAAAACTAGAATTTACTGCACATATATGACTCAACTCTTCATCCTTCTCTTGATGTCTTAACTACTTAGAGCCATGCTCTATTTATACAATCCCATGGTCCGCGGACCATGGGTAGGTCTCTATAGCAGACATTACCTTAAAAAAATTGAGGGTAGACAACCCTTGACTCTTTTACAAGCTACATGCTTTGCGCCCACAAATTCAAAGTCTTTACATTAGAGTTACAATTTTTCACCAAAATATGGGCTCTAAGCCTGAAAACGTCCCTTGAGGGATCCCGCACCCAACAATACCCTCGTTCATCTATCACATTATCAAAATCTCCATCCATAATACTTGAGATTACTTGGAGTGCGTTACGATCAACATCAGCAATGTTCCTTTTCTTGGGCTAAAAATCCTCAGAATATGAATAACTTCCATCTATTATTCTATGACCATTATAGATTCCCTCTAATATATCAAGAAATATTTCCTAATAAGATACTTTATTTTTCCATTCCTATGTAGCAATTGGTGAATCCTCATTGCCGATAGAAACTTTCCACTTTGTTATGTATGATGTTATCCCTTCCTTGACATCATTCTATTTGGAAGCTAAGAAAGATGGCTTCCCTATGGGAATTATAGGTCAACATTCATCATCTATATTCCATAACTCAACTGGTTATGACCACTCAATATCTCTAATTAATTCTTTGTACCTTAGTACTGGAATATCATTTAGTACAACAAATTGGAAGTATTAGATATTAAGGTGTCCATCTAGTGCATTATTTCCTCCTTGATGTATTCATTAAGGAAACTTTTGAATTCATAGACCTTGTCAATAAGCATAGGTGGAAACACTCAATTTTATTCAATTATGTGATATGTATCCATGATTTCAG
>APFE030998738.1:0-20876 GCA_000404065.3 Pinus taeda | reverse complement strand
CTAGAACTTGCAATGGCCTTCCTATCCACATGTTGAAGACAATATTTTCTACAACCTACATCTGCTGCCAAAATTCCTATTTCTTTCTCTTCATCTACTTTTGTTTAACATGTTTTAATTTATTTTTTTAGACGTAACTCATTTAATCCTTTTATATGGACTTGTTACATGGATACCAATTTATTTCCTATTCTTTTCATTATAGAGATACGCATCTCTTTTTGTTTAAGGGCTTTGCGTCTTCAGTAACATCCCATATCACCATTTCCTTGGGTTGCTCCTTAAACGTTTCCTTGACCCTTAATATCACAATTTTGTTGTCCACCAACCTATTTATTGGCCGTCTAACCAAAAGATGTATAGACTTATCCCCAATTATGCATATTTCACAATTTCCATCTATCTCTTCCAAAAAAACACCAAATTCCATTTTACCCAATGTTTCACCCTCAAGAATGCCATCGTTGCAGACATTAACTAACATTCCTTTGGAAATGCACATTTTTGGTCCATTTCATTCATGTGTAAGAGAAACCTTGTACATATTAATCTAACCCTATCTTGGGGAATATTTATGTCATGATCATGACATTGAGGCTCCAAATCTAATTTTGTCCAAATCTCCTAAGAGCCCAATGCACCCCCTAGTGTATGCTCAAATCCTCTTGTATGTGGTAGAGGAGCATCATTTTTTAACACCTTCTCAATTTTAACCACTATCAATCCTTTCTTTACCATGTTTTCATGCACTTTATGCCGAATATCTGTATTTAATATGGATTTCTCACCACCTTCACTCGATGTTGCAGAAGATCTTCCTTGTCTCCAATAGAAAATGTAGAAGAAACATTTGCACCTATAAACGAATATAAATAAGGTTAGTATTGACTCAAAAAAACATTTATTATACTATCAATAATATTTAACATATGATTGAATACTTTTATCTAACTATGTTATGTCTTAAATCCATTATCTTACATTGATGTATGTCCCCTTCATTAACATCCTCATCAATCAAATGTTGTTGAGTGACATCAATTATCAAAATTGTAACATAACCCACATTAACCCTTTATCCACCATAATAAGTTCCAGACTCTGCATATTCGACCCTTCCTAGTCCAATGACTTGATCATTAATAAGGAGATCAACATAGTCCCCTGTTTGCCAAAATTATATTTTCCATTGTAGCTTGTATCAATTCTATAACAACAATTAAATCATAACTTGTAATTAAAAGGTTGAAACATGTAAAGTGTGACTTGATATTCTCACAAAAACAAACAACTTATGGAAAACTAATATATATGCAACAATTTAAATAGTATGGTAGTTGTATTGTATGTAATGAAACATTGTTTCCCGCCATCTATTGCCTACCACCAAAAATTACTTTACATACAAATTACACAAAAGTATATACATATGAAGACCAGGAAATTAGAGATGTAGATAGTATCATAAAATGAAAGATATCAACTCATATCAAACCACCAAGTTCCTAATCAAATTTACAAATGACACTTGTAGTCTTCATGCATATGTATGAATAATGATCATAAGAAATTTGTAGAAGTTGACGAACCCATACATGGCACTTTGGAAAATATAAGAAATTCCAAGGTCGATGCTACATAATATGTCTAAAATCCCCATGAGAAGGAGAAGTTATATTTGTATTTCACTCAGTGAGGGTGTTTCATGTTTGAACTTGACAATCAAAAGCAAAACTAGAGGTTTTCTTCCAAATAAAAGCTTTGGTACTGTAAATACTAGATAATTCTCATTTTTATTCTAAAGGCAAAGAAATTGTGTTGGAAGAAAACATTTATTCATAAACTTCAAAATTATACAAAGATCACATTATTCTCCATGGATGAAATAATTATGATTGGATTATTGTGTTTGTGCCAAATGGAAATCTATACCATAATCTATCCTTCCAACTTAGGCACAAATGTAGTGCTAACAACAACATATATTTATACACGCTTCTGTTGCACTATCATTGATCTTCATAAATTGTTTCAAATTCAATAAAAGGTCACATCAAAATCGATAACTTTAACCATTGGGATTATTGAGACAATTACACTCCTAGAGCATTGGTTGCATAAGTGTAATTGTGTCTAGAAGAAAGTTAGTAATCACTAGGCATCCTCCTTTCATAATAAAAAATGCACTGCCAAGAACAATATGGGAGTACTAAAATTTGTGAGGGAGAAATATTAATGGTTTTCCTTTTAGCAAAAGAATACATAAATCTAGTGCATTCTATAATTCCTTCTAACACAAATACAAGAACACTTCCAACAATAATGTCTCATTGCGAAAAAAAATTATTGCATGCAAGGTTAACTTCTATCACAAATGCAAACGCATTTTCAACAATAAAATTGCAAGATGAAGGAAATTTAACACATTCAAACCTTCCTTATATCATAAGTACAAACATATTTCTAATAACAACATTGCATTATGAAGGAAAGATAATGTTTGTTAGATTTCCTTCTATCACAAGTATAAGTCTATTTCAAATAACAACATTGCACCTCAAATGAAAGCTAACAATCAATATCATATCTTCTATTACAAGCATAAGCATATTTTTATAAGCAACGTTACATGGTCAAATAAATCTAGCACATGCTAGATTTCCCTCTAGCACAAACACAAGCACATTGCTAATAACAATATTCTGAGGTGAACGAAATCCACCACATGCTAAATTTCCTTCTAATGTAAGTAGAAGCGTATCACTCACAAAAAAATTGCAAAGTAAAAGAAATATTACACATTCTAGACTTTCTTCTAGCACAAACATAATCACATTGCTAAAAACAACATTGCAAAGTGTAGGATATCTAGCATACGCTTGACTTACTTCTAGCACAAACACAAGCACATTGCCAATAATAAGATTGTAGGAAAAAGAAATAAAACGCATGATAGAATTCATACTAGCACGAACACAACTACATTTCCAACAATATTGAATTGAAAAAGAAATCCAATCCAGGGTATATTTCATTCTAGCACAAATACAAGCATGTTCCCAACAACATTATTGCATTGCAAAAGAAATCTATTCCGTACTAGATTTTATTCTAGTACAAACACAAGCATGCTGCTCACACCAACAATGAAATGCAAAATAAATTTAGGGCATGTTATAATTCCTTCCACCATACACAAACATATTGCCAACATCAATATTGTAGCGTAAAACCAATCTGTCTCATGCTAGATTTTATTCTATCACAAACATAACCATATTTCCAATAAAAATATTGCAGGGTTAATTAGATATAACATGCTATTTGTACTTATATCTTGAACAAAAACATGTCACCAATAACAACATTGCAAGGTGAATGAAATGTAACACATGCTAGATTTCCTTCTCTCACAAACACAAGCACATAAGAATATTCTAGGGTGAAATAAACATATCGCATATTAGATTTACTTCTAAAAAAAAAACATATTTCCAAAAACACCATTTCAAGACAAAAGAAATCTGGTGTGTGGTATATTTCCTTGTAGCACAAACACAAACACTTAACATTGTAGGGCTAAAGAATCTAGCGCATGCTATATTTTGTTATAGCATAAACACAAGCATATTACCAACACCATTCTAGGGAAAAAGAAATCTAGCACATGATAGATTTCATTTTAGCACAAACACAAGCATATTGTCAATAAAATCATTCTAAGGTGAAAAAAATATGACTCATACTAGATTTCCTTGTACCACAAACAATTGAATTTCAAACAACAAGATTTCAATTCGAAAGAAATATGGTGCACACTAGATTTCCTTCTAATGAATATACAACCACATTCTCAATATAATCATAGAAGGTTGAAAGAAATATAATGTATGCTAGATTTACTTAAATCACAAACACAAACACATTATAACATTTCTAGATAAAATAAATCTAGCACATGGTAATCTTTACTTCTGGCACAAACAAAAGCATATTGCCAACAACCACATTGTAGTGAAATTAAATCTTGTGCATGCTAGATTTAATCGGGACAAAATAGAAGCATGTCATCAATAACAATATTTCAAGGTGAAGAAAATATAACACATATTAGATTTACACATAGCCCAAACACAAGCACACAACAACATTGTATGGTGAAAAAAATATAGCATGTTAGATTTGCTTCTAGCATAAACAAAAGCATATTTCCAACAAGAACATTGCATGGAAAAAGAAATCTATAACAACTTCTATCACAAACACAGTCACATTTCCAATAACAATGTCACAAGGTAAAATAAATTTAATGCATGCTAGCTTTACATGTAGCGTAAATACAACCATACTACCAAAAACAAATTTTCATGCCAGAAGAAATCTAGTGCATGCTATGTTTCCTTCTAACACAAACACAAGCACCTTTCCAAGGTGAAGGAAATATAACACATGTTAGATGTCCTATAATAAACAACCAAATTGACAAAAAAATATTTCATCGCAAAATAAATCTAGCACAAGTTCTAGCCCAAACACAAGCACATTTCTAATAACATTTCCAAGTAGAAGGAAATCTAACACTTGCTAGATTTCCTTTTATCATAAAAAATCGAATTGACAAGAAAAATATTGCAAAGAAAAATAAATCTAACATAGTTACTAGCCCAATGACAAGCACATTTCTAATAAAAACTTTGCAAGGTGAAAGAAATTTGACACATGTTAGATTTACATGTGGCACAAATACAAGCATACTACCAATAACAACATTGCATGCCAATACAAATCTAGTGCGTGCTATGTTTCATTTTAACACAAACACAAGAAAATTTCTAATAATAACATTCCAAGGTGAAGAAACTCTAACACATGTTATATTTACTTCTATCATAAACAACCATATTACTAGAAATAGCATTGCATTGTGAAAGTTCATTCTAGGATGTCAATAAAAACATTGCAAGGTGAAAAAAATGTAAGGTGTGCTAGAAATATTGAGAGCGGGGTTGAATACATATTTCTTTAAAATTGTTATATTATGCTAGTTAAAATCACCAGTTAAACCAAAACACAATATGTGCAACAAGAAAATAATTTTATAAATGAAAATGACAAGGACTCTAAAAATCCAAGCTCCAACTTGTACAGCAAAATCTTTAACTCCTTCAAGGCTCCAACCATAAATGAGGAATATAATATTCAAAACCAAAACCAAGCTCCAAACTGGTCTCTAAAAAGGGTCCAACCTTTTATGAGGACTCCAATCCTTACATATTAATCCAGTCTCCAGCCTAGTTTCTCACAAGTCTCTAATCTTGTATGACGGCATCGATCCTCTAGGGATCCAACCTTGTCAGTTTGCTTCAATCTCTTAAGGTGAATTCAACACTAATTCATTCCCAAGCCATCAAAAGCTTCAAATACTTTCAAAACAATTATCCTAGATAGGTTTAGAAAGTGTTCTTAAATCTACCTCTACAAAAACTTCAGGTCCGCTTCAGCAAAAATTATCCGGTTGCACCAACAAAACATGTGTTCAATTGTTGTTCTTGACCTATTATCCAAGGAAGAATGCTCCAACAAAACAAGTCTTTAAGTGTTCATCTTCAAATATACTCCAAAGGTGACCACTTCAAAAAAACAAGTCTTCAAGTGTTGGTCTTCAACTATGCCTCAAGAGTGACTGTTGTTTCAAAAAACACTTGAAGAATGCTCAAATAATGTCGTTAGGAATGTACTCTACTGTCAACTGAAAAGATGCCTTAAGTATGCTATCATTTTATCATTCGATGAAGGTGTCCCATGTGCTCTTCATGTGTGCTTTAAACAATGTCCTTTGGTTTGCAAGGATTACTTTGTTTCTGTTTTAGATCTTACTTTAAGTCTATTAAGGAATCATTCAAAGGATTTTTTCAAAGGTGCTCCAAATAATCTATTACAAAAAAACTCTTTAGAAACTTGTTTGAGTAGTACAGTCAAATTGGATATGATGAAAATCTTTACTTCACATAAACTCCAATTGGATTATAGTCAACTCAGATTTGAGAAGCTTGATCACAACCATTCTCCCCAACAAAACACAAGCCTTCATCACAACCTCGAATCCTAGTATAGTAGCCTCTCGTCACATGTTTACTCCAGTTGGTCGGTTGCTTGGGTAGATGTGGGAGAAGGGTGTTACAATGTTCATGAATATCAACATATCTAGTAAAAAGAGAATTAGCACAACAAAATCCCTAGCATGAGAACCAACATTACTACTATGGCTCCCAGTGACAATCTATATCTTTCCTCAATATGTAAAGCCTTGTTGAAAGCTGGAAAGCCAAATCTTATAGGAATGTGGAAACTTCTCTCAAACTCAATGGGGATAATGCGTCATGAAATTTTTCATGACACCAAGTTTGATGTGAGGAAACTTAGTGTATTTAAGGGACCAAATCAAACATGTTCCTAGAAGCATGTTGGACCATTCGTTTAATAATTTTGGTGAGAAAATGTCCCTTCGAATGAAGGAGAACAACAAAAAGAATTCTGGGAACTATATCCAATAGAAATCAAAACCCGAAATGTGTGGAAAACTAAGCAATTCCACATCATATCCTTAACCATTCCAGGATTGTGGCATACTAAATGACGTCGAGGTAAAACCGAAGCGTTGTAACCAATCCTTGATGATGAAAATACCACGGAGAATCAACCATCCCAATATGTGTGTATTGTTAGTGTCAGTATCTTCACACTACCATCAATGATCAAAATTACTATTTTGAATTTCATACTAGGTGTCCCGTTATGATGAGTTGCATTCCATTAGGTCATGGATCAACTGATGGTAGGGTTCGTTTCAGTTTTTCCCTCATGATATATATCTGTTGACCTCCTTTCATACTTTTCAGTCCATGGTTCATGCTTATTTTTAGGTCATTTCATCAATTTAGTCTTAGGTCTAGGGTTTCAGTCTCATTAGATATTAGGGTTTTACCATGGTCAAATTTTCAGTGATTATTGATTAATAATGGAGAGAAGACACATGAGGATGACAATAATTATCAGAAAAGTTTTAATCTCTTAATTTGTAAGCTTAATAAAATTTTCACCTCAAAACTAGTTTTGAGGTGAAAATAGAGCATTGGTATATTAGTTGTAAACTTCATGTAATTTTATTGTTCTCATATGTAATTTATGGTTTCATGCTGCTCCTGGTCACCTGCTAATATTTCCAGGTACATGCCACTACAAAAGTCAAAGAAATCAAGCATCGGTTCACCTATTCAAGCAAAAGATCAAGCATCCAAAAAACAAAGTATTTGAAAAAGAAAATAAGACATTAAAAAGTGGGTTTTGAACATTAAAAATCAAAAGTTGAAGAGCTATATAAATATCATCCCTCTCTTAAATCATCTCACTGTTTGAGTTGAAGTGCATGAGCTAAAAACACGATTTTGAAGTGTTATTGAGCAAAGGTGTGAAACTCCTACGTTTTTGGTAAGTTCTGACTGGCGCTACGCACCAAAATCCTGGTGCTACATATGTAACTAGCACTACGCACATGGGTGATTTCTTCAGTGTAAAAGTGAATGGGTTCTACACACTTGGATGAGTGCGCTACGCACCTGGCAGCCAAGCTTCAAATTGTTCCAAATCACCCAAATTTGCCTCAAAACTTCCAAATTACTTCTTTGCAAGTAAGTAACTCAATCATTCTTGTTGAAAAGGGTTTTTACATCAATCCTTAGTGATTTTATCTCTCATGAAGTCAAACACTAGTTTCCACCAAACTGTCTCATAAATTTTAAATCTCACTCATTTATTACTGTCCTATATCATCCATTTGTTGTTCCCTAAACCCCATTCCCTTATATAAAATTCCTTAAACCCCATTCCCTCATATATTTTCCCCAATTCCCAGACCCTATACATACACCCCAAACCCTACACTATCCACAAACCCTACTCACTCCCTAAATTCCATTCACACTCTCATTCACTTTCACCTACTTACCTATAAAATATCTTCATACTCATATTTCAACCACCTTATCTCTTCATTCACCACAAGTGATCACAACAATAAAAATAATGGAGAGGGATAGTGAATATGAGCTTGAAGAAGACACCCTTAGTGACAGTTCCAGGGAGAGAAACATACTCATAGGAAGCCTCATAAAGGAAGAAAACATATCAGAGAGGAGCCTACCAGTTTGAGGGAGTTGCAAGACTGCCCATTTTCCATTTCTTTTTTTAAACAGTAGTCAGCTTTTGGTGTTTGTGAAATGGTGGAAAGGGTTATATTTCATCATGAATTAGCAAGGTTGTTTGTGGCAGATTAGGACAACAATGAAGTAAACCTTGCTGGAGTTACATTCACTTTGTCACCAGTTGTTATTTTAGAGGCTACAAGCATTCCAGATGTAGGTGAAAAGAGGAAAAAAGGTCAGGATATTGACAGGGAGTACTATGAGCCTTACATCAAGGCTAGATACCAAAACAAACTCAAGAGAGTATTCCCCTTCAAGTTCTTGAAAGACAAGTTTCCTCCATTGATGAAGATCACCATCAAGAACTTTACTTGTGAAGGGAGGTTCTCCTGATTATATGCCTATCACATTAGACTACTTATGCATTTCACTAGGGTGAGAATGATGAATATCCCCTACTTCATGTTTAGAAACATTGAGAATATGGCACTTATTTTAAAGAAGAAACCATATCCCCAGCAGTTGACGAGCATTTTCCACTACTCTTTGATTAAAATCATTCTTCTACATCAGCTTAACCTTCTTAACATACCATGGGAGACCTTCATTTCTCATGAGATGTTCAATGGCCGACAGATCTTTTAAACGGTACATCATGAAGAAGGTGGACCTTCAGGACATGAAAAGGTCAAAGAGACTAAAACTATTGGAGTGCCAGTGTTTGTGACATATGAGAGGGGAACTAGGAAGCTTTTTGTAGATGTTAGGCGAGTGTTATCTCCACAAGGTGTGGAAGGGGTCTCGATTCATTTTCAAGCCACAAGCAAATGCTATCTCCACAATAAGTGGAAGGGTCTTTCCCTTCTTCTTCGGCTAAACAGGTACAGGTGGAGAAACACAGAAAGGGTAAAGGTAAAGGAAAGAAAAATATGCATGAGAAGGATCTTAGTGATGGGCAAGAGAGATATTTTGACCTTGTTGATCATGAGGAGACACAAGGAGTTGATGTCTTTGACTTGGAAACTCAAGATCCAAAGACTATCAAAGAAATGATCATAAAGGAACAAGAGGCTGAGATACAAGCCTTGTCAGATAATTTATAGAGGGATAAGTGGGTCATCAAATATCTAGAGCAAAAAAACAAACAATTGAGCAACAAGCAAGTCCTCATGGAGCTGCAAATGATTAAACAAAATAGGCAAAAGGCCAAGAAGGCTAAGGTCAAGTTGACTTCCATTGAGTAAGAGATTGAACATGAATGGGAAATTTGGCTTGAGAGAGTCAACATACACCATGAGGGGTTGATTGAGAAGGCCAACAAAGACAAAAATATGGTTCACCACATGGCCTACCACTACATGACCCAGAACAAAATATGCAACATGAGGATGAGAAAGGACTTAAGCAGCAAAAAGGAGAAAGACAAATTAAAAATCTTTGTTGAAGCCTCACTAGCCCATCAAAGCAACTAATCATGGTGCCTTGTGCCAAATCTAGGCATGTTTTGACAAATTTGGGTCATTTTCGATTTTTGAAATTTTGTAACAAAGGAATTTGCCCTAGGTGCGTACCGCCATCAGCACTACACCTTTCACTGGAGAACATTTTGAGGGAATGGCTTAAATATTTGGATTCATCATGATGAGAGCATCAAACCAAGTAAATCGCATCAATTTTCGAGCAAAACGTGGTGAACAAAAGGTCAAAAAACCGTCAAAACCTGACCTCTCTGCCTCGTTTTGGACACACAGAAGCAGCCTTGCACGATTTCACTTTTTTGGAGGCAAATGACCTCCAAATGCAAAAATTCAAGATGTTCCAGCAACTAGATAGGAAAACCTTTCCAATGAGCTACCTTGGGATCAATTTGGCTAAGGGGATGGCCTCCAAAATTTGTTGTGAAATGGCGCTAGGCACCTGGCCAGTGGCGCTATGCATAAAGCCAATTTGCTCAAAAATCCAGTTTTTGCCTAGTTTCTCTGCAAGTTGACTTTTTCTCTCTTCACTGATTAATTTATGATTTTAAATAATGTTATGCTATGTAAATGTAATTGTAAAATGACGTTAGGGGTAGATTCATCATTTTGAGATGGTTTGGGGGTCAATGAATCAGTTTCCATGCTTATAGAGGCAAGTTGTTCCACCGCCCATATTCCTGTTCCTTGTTTGGAAATGGTTGTAACGGTTCCTTATCTCTTCGATTCAACCCCTGATTTCTAGCATAGGTGTTTTGATGTCTATATTATATATTTTTTAGTCATTAGCAAAGGTTGGACTCTCTTGGATGCTCTGAGGTACATTGTACAACTTTACAGTAGTTTGGCAAGGAAATAAACCACGATTTGAAGCTATTTTCACGGGATACTTGTGGTAAATTGTTCTTGAATATTTCCTTCTTCTGTTATTAGTTTTTTTCATGTGTTATGTGTGCCACAATCTAATTCATTCTTCTAGCTAAATGATATCAAGATAGATAGGTAGAATACATTGGTTACAGTGCTCTGCCTTGGGAAACCATTTAGCTTTTGATGTTTTCTCCAGTTTGAAGAGGATACATGAACTTTGCATTCCCTCCTGAACTGCTCGCCAGTCTTAATCCTACCATCTCACTCAATTTCAACTGCCAAAACACCTACCTACCTCGCCCCATAGAACACCCTGCATTCTTGACTTGATTCCCCAGACCCAAAGCTACCTGCTCCATTTGATCCAGCAGCAAAAGCAACAAAACCAATCAAAAACCCTAGATCTACTATACCTGGCCTAAAATCCATATTTTATTCAGTCATATTGACTAAAATTCACAAGGAGAGAGCCCTCTCCTGACCTGGTAGGGCTAGCTACCAGGTTAATCTTGGTTTGTGGTTATCCTAGGATTGTCTCCCTTCAGCCTAAGGTCAATCTAGGCTCTAACATGTATGAAAATGAAGAATGACACTTCTAGATACCTTTGCATTGTTGGATCCACCCAAACTCAGAATTGTTGACAGTACACTTTTTTGTAACTCTCAGGGGACAATTCCTGGTTTTTAGGAACCAGTGCCCAACACATCTTGACAACAATTAAAACAATTAAAATCAATGGATGGAAGAACTAACATGAGGGATTCAAAGCAAAGCTTCTAGTTCTGACACCTTGGCCTTCCATAAGCCATATTCTAGCCAGAGAAACTATGAGAGTTGCAGATTGTTGGACTAAGGGAATGGACTGAAGAAGAATAGAAAGTAGAGTTAAAATTAGGCACTTAAGAATTAGAACTAAAACTGTTGAAAGAAGGATAATGCAATACTCAGAAAATATGAAGGCGATTCCTAGATGTGGAGCGCTTCATTAAGGGATTCAAGGTTAATTTTCATGATTAGAATTAAGTAAATTCATTAAAACTAAATTAAAGCACCAACTACATCTTAGAATGTCCAAGAGAGGAAAACACATATGTGAATGCTGGAATAAAAGGGAAAAATAATCACAATAACTTCCCAATGCTACAATCAAACTACAATATATATTCAGATTTTAAGGAGAATTTTTGTTTACAATGGTAGTGATGGGTGAATGTTCCCATTCGAACCCCTCTCATGAGGGGAATTATGGTATTTTATTCTTGATGCTAGCCCTAGCTATCTAACTTTTATAATCAGTTTGAAAATTGATTCTCCAACAGTTTCCAACCACTGCTTCTTGAAAAAATTTTAAAAATAATAAAAAGTTACAAATGATAACTTTAAATATTTATATATATTATATAAATAATATATATATAATGTTATGAAATCCACTTACTTTACAATTCTTGTCACATTAAATAAAATTAATTCTAAAAGAAAAGGGCAAGACCAAAGATGGATAGGATGGCATGTGAGTTTGAATGTTGTACATGGGAGGCTTTTGAAGAAATTGTTTCCTGCCTCGGGACCACTTGTAGTGGTTTATGGAGAAGAAGAGTGTTGGGTGCGAGATCCCCCAAGGCAAGTTTTGGGGCTTAAAGCCCAACTTTTGATTATGTCTGATGTAAAGACTTAGCGATTTGTGGGAAAGGAGCATGAAGTTGTAATTCCACCCACACCACCAATAGTTTCACCACCATCACCTCTGCCACCACTGCGTTTTAACATGGCCAACACGATAAAGTTGTCTATGTTCAAAGGATTGTGAAATGAAGATCAGGACCAATTTTGGTTTGTTGTAAAGGTCGTATAAGAAGCGGAGGGAGTTACAGATGATAATATCAAGAGAGAAACATTGGTTAGTGCTCTGCAAGATCGCATGCTAACTTGGTACATTAAGAACTCAAGTGGTAATCTGAATGCGGGAATCATAGCTATCCAAGCTACACTAACTAAAGAATTCAGCTGATGGTTTTCGATCCATGGTTTTGGACGCGATGGTTTTCGGTCCATGGTTTTGGACACGATGGTTTTCAGTCAATGGTATTGGATGCTTCGGCATGTATAAATATGTATTATAACATTGAAAGGAACATAATGCAAAATCAAGTTGGTAGTCACGATTTTGGGATCAAGGGGAAAATCTTTGTGTATATGTGTTTTATGTGTTATGCTCTCGCATTGTTTATCATTTGTGTTTTAGAATTCGTATGCAGGTAATTTCTATACAACGTTAAAGCCTACATTTGGTATCAGAGTTGGTTTGCCTTCAAGGGGATGCCTTTGTTGATGAGGGGTTTCGCTCAGACCTGTGGTAGACCCTGTTTAGTGGGAGATCTTTGAGATCGATTATGTTGGTGAAAGAAGATGGCGAGCAGTGGAAAGATACAGATCAAGAAATTTAATGGTTAGAGTTTCGAGTCGTGGAAACTCAAGATGTAGGATCTATTGGTGGATAAACATCAATGGATCACGATAGATCCAGGTACTAAACCAATGGGAGTGTCTGATGAAGAATGGAAGAAGTTGGATACGAAGGAAAAGAGCACAATACGACTGTGTCTCAGATTCAATATTGCTAAATGTATCAGGGGAAGCTACGGCGAAGGCTTTGTGGGACAAGTTAAAAACTTTGTACCAATCTAAGTCTCTGGTGAATAAATTGTTCCTGCTAAAAAAGATGTATAACCTGAGGATGAAAGATGGAGACTTGGTGACCGAGCATCTGAATGCATTTAATACTGTGGTAAGTCAATTAGCATCTATTGATATTAAAATTTTAGATAAAGATAAGTGCATCAGTTTGTTGTGTTCTCTACTAGATTCATGGGATAGCTTGGTTATTGCAATAGATAGCAATTCAACTACCTTGCAGTTCGATGAAATAGTCTCATTCTTGCTGACGGAGGAGATGAGACAGAAAAATATGGATAGATAGAATGGTGATGCCTTGTTTGTACAAGGAAGGTCCCAGAACAGAAACAAAAATAGGTCATCAAGTGGGAGATCTAAATCTAGAGGAAGATCTAAATCTCCAGGAAACCTGTAAAGGTGGTGTGCTGGAAATGTGGAAAGGAAGGGCACTACTAAAGGGATGGTAAATCTAAATCTTGTGACAAAGCAAAGGGATCTGTTGATGTTCCTTTTGCAGAGTCGAAACCCTCTCAGATGAAGGTGGGGATGTGTACTTGGCTTCTTCAAGTACACATGTAGATCATGATGCATGGTTTATTGACTCAGGTGCATCCTTTCACTTCACTCCCCATAGAGAGTGGTTCTGCGAGTATGAGAAATACGATGGTGGTGATACCTTCTTAGGGGATGATAGGAAGGCTAGAATCATTGGTCACAGAAAAGTAAAGTTGAATTTGCAAGGTGGAAGGGTTAGAACACTTCCAGGTGCTCTACATATTCTTGCATTGGCCAGAAATCTGATTTCTGTAAGCAAGCTGGACGATTTAGGTGTAAAAATAGTGTTAAAGAAGGATACCTGCAAGATGGTTCGAGAAGCACTCATATTGATGTGGGGAGTTCAGACTAGAACTCTGTACAAGCTGCAAGGAAGCACTATTGGTGATGGGTGCAATAGTTCTGTGGCTCCTGAAAGTGGAGCAAAAAATCTAGTGGTCTATGGAGAGAAGACCATACTATGGCATCAAAGGCTTGGACATATTGGAGAGAAGGGCTTTCGAATACCTCATGGTAAAGGTATGGTGTAAGGTATGAGTAATAACTCTCTGGATTTTGATTTTTGTGAAAATTTGGTATATGGGAAGCAAAATCGGGTGATTTTCCCCTCTAGTAGTAAGAGGGAAAAACAGATATTAGAGCTTGTGCAAAGTGATGTGTTTGAACTTGTGAATGTTCCATCACTGGGTAAGTCTGTGTACTATGTATCCTTTCTAGATGACTTCTCGAGGAATACATGGATATATTCCTTAAGAAGAAATCTGAAGTCTTTGATAGGTTTAAAGAATTTAAGGCTCTGGTGGAAAACCAAACAGAGAAGAAGATAAAGTTGCTAAGGACAAATAACGGTGGAGAGTTTTGAAGTAAGTAATTTGAAGAATTATGTAATAAGTGTGGTATAGCACAACAAAAGACTACTCCATATATACCTCAACAAAATGGAGCTGCAGAAAGAATGAACAAGACGTTGATGGAAATCGCAAGAAGCATGCTCACTGGTGCCGAGTTAGGACAATAATTCTGGGCAGAGGTGGTGGAGATTGCATGTTACCTAGTCAACAGATCACCTTCATCAGCATTGGAGGATAAGACTCCACAAGAGGTATGGACTAGTAAGAAACCCTCTCTTTCACATCTGAGGGTATTTGGATGTGATGCATATGTACATGTTCCAAAGGAGAAATGAACCAAGTTGGATAGTAAATCTGAAAAGTGCATCTTTATTGGGTATAAGGATGGTTTAAAGGGTTATAAGCTTTGGAACCGAGTAACAAGGAATGTTGTGTACAACCAATATGTGGTGTTCAGAGAGGTGAAACATGTTATTAAACATGAATTCCAACCAAAGGAACCTGAGAAGATAGAGTTTGCGCTGAAGGAGGAAGAATCAGACTCTATAGCAGAGGAGGAATCAGAATATCAAGAGCCACAAACTCCGGGTGTGAGAAGATTAGTTCAAGAAAGAAGGAAACCCTAAAGGTATAATCCATCTGCTTTCTGTTCAAATTTTGCTTTATATATTACTGTTGATGATCCTAGAAATGTGAAGGAAGCAGTAGATTCAAAGGATAGAAAACTCTAGAAAGAGGCCATGGTTGATGAAATGGCATCTTTGCACAAAAATGAGGCTTGGGACCTACTGGAGTTTCTGACTGGAAGGAAACCCATTGGCAGAAAATGGGTGTTCAAGAACAAGACAAATGCAAAAGGAAAGGTGGAGAAATAGAAAGTTCGGTTGGTAGCAAAAGGTTATTCCCAGGTGCCAAGGTAACTTCTATTAGATTAATTTTATCTGTTGCTGTTGCTTTTGATTTTGAGGTAGAATAGATGGATGTGAAGACAACATTTATTCGTAGGGATCTAGAAGAGGAGATGTACATGAAGCAACCTAAAGGCTTTGTGGTGAATGGTAAGAAAGAACTGGTATGCAAGTTAAAGAAGTCTCTGTATGGGTTAAAACAATCACCAAAGATGTGGTATCAGAAATTTGATACATTTATACAAGGACTTGGCTTCACCAGAACCAAAGTAGATCACTGTGCGTATTTTAAATTAATTGGTGACCGTGTTATTTATCTGGTCTAGTATGTGGATGATATGTTGTTGGTTGCAAATGACAAAGAAATTATCCAGGATTTGAATACCCAATTGTCCTCCAAATTCGACATGAAATATATTGGTGCTACAAACTATATTTTGGGCATGGAAATTAATAGAGACCAGGAAAAGAGGAAGCTCTGGTTAAACCAGAGGAAGTATGTCGAGACAATATTGCAGAGGTTTAATATGCATGATAGTAAACTGGTTAAGGTTACTATTCCTGTAGGTGTAAAGTTATCTGCTGAACAGTGTCCCAAGACACAAGAAGAGGAAGGGGGCATTTCCCATGTCCCATATGCAAATGTAGTCGGTAGCCTAATGTATGTGATGGTCTGTACTAGACCAGACATAGCACATGTAGTGGGAGTATTGAGCAGGTTTATGTCAAAACCAAGATAGGACCATTGGATAGTAGTGAAGCAGGTTTTTAGGTATTTGTGTGACACTAGTGATTATGGTTTGTGCTACCAAGGAAGACAAGGATTGGACATAGTGTTGGATATTCATGGCTTTGTTGATGTAGACTAGGCGGGAGATCTGGATCAGAGAATATCTACAAGTGGGTATGTGTTTAACCTATTTCTAGGTGCAGTCAGCTGGATGAGTAAGAAACAATCTATAGTGGCACTATCAACTACAGAGGCAGAATACATGGTAGCCACTCATGCAAGCAAGGAGGTAGTTTGGTTGCAAATATTGTGTTCAAATATGGGGTTAGTACAGGAAGCTATAAGGATAGACTATGACAACAAAAATGCAATTTTCTTGGCAAAGAACCATGCATATCATTGAAAGACAAAGCACATTAATGTTCAGTATCATTTTGTGAGGGATACGATAGAAGACAAAAGGGTGTTGCTGGTAAATTTGGACACTTTGAAGAATACTACAGATGCATTGACAAAATTTGTGAGCTCTTGGAAGTTCTCTTGGTGTAGAGAAACAATGGGAATTGCAGGGTTGGATAAATGACTAAGCTCTCTTGTGGCCCCCTGTGGAAAGAAAACAACAAGTGGGAGAATTTTGGGTTGTGTTATATTCTTTCCACGACTAGCCCACGTAGCCAACTGGGGGTTAGAAGGGGGGTAGAGCCCCGCCTTCATTGCGCCGATTGTGTAGCAGGCGCAGTCATAGGGGGTTTGAGGGGTGCAACTAACCCCACTATGGGGTCCAGGGCAGCACCCTGGAAAATTTTGATTTTGGACTATATATTAGGTTCGACAGACCTACCTATGGATTTGTGCATGATTTTTCGCACATGGTTTTGGACGCGATGGTTTTCAGTCCATGGTTTTGGACACGATGGTTTTTAGTCTATGGTATTAGATGCTTTGGCATGTATAAGTATGCATTATAACATTGAAGCGAACATAATGAAAAATCAAGCTGGTAGTCCCGATTTTGGGATCTAGGGGAAAATCTCTGTGTATATGTGTTTTATGTGTTATGCTCTCACACTTTTAATTTTCTGTTTTAGAATTCGTATGTAGGGAATTTCTATACAGGGTTAAAACCTACACTAAAGGATTGCGCTACACAGAGCCAATGCACAGCTATGAAAGTGACGATGATTTGAACTGAATTTACAAAATAACCGCGTGAGAGAAAGAATGGGTAAATCCCACCGTGGATGGATGAATTTCATGGCAGTGCGAAAGCTCCTATACTTCAGATTTAGATGAGGAGATAGAGTGATGGCAGAACCGGTTACACAAGGTAACCACTTTAAACTGTAACATGATGAGAAGGTCACTGCGATACGTATCAACGAAAATGAGATATTTGCCTACTTATGATGGATCAAGTGATGTATACGCTTTCTTGCATAGATTTGAAGGGAAGTTTCGGAGAAGCAATGTTTCCAAGCCTTGAATTGGGTATTGCCCGCTATGCCCGCGAGGTGGTGGGGAACGCACAAACGAAACTTTGATGACTGTCACACATATAGGAGGATGATGTGCACACAGTTTGGAAAGCATATAGGGTGGTCGGCAGATAGATACAATGGCCGAGATTGTCCGCGTGCATATCTATCCAGATGGGTACAGACATATGGTAAACAACTTCTGTGGATACACATGAGCTTCACAATGCGAAATATGGTCAATAAGTATGTGTTGGGGGGGAAATGCATGAATGACTCATCAAGTTGGAATTATAGAGTGTGGAAAGAACGAGTGTGCAGAAGGTTATCCACACAAAAACCTTTAATAAAGCGTGTGAAGCACTGAACCAGGTATGTAATGCACAACCAAGTGATTGGGACCTATGTGTACCAGCAGTCTTATGGATTTATAAGGTGACGTGCAAGAAACTGACAGGATAGATGCCTTCTAGGTTGTTTTATGAAGGGAACTCTAAAATATCGATGAAGTATATCATGCCTATTCTGCGCACAATAATGCCCACGGATATCAGGAATCGTGGAGCCTTGAAAGAAGGGATCACAGAGTTGGAAGAAGAAGAACGCTTGGGAACCGATGAAGAGATCCAACAGGGTAGTCTTAGGCTCCAAGAAATCACGAATAAAAAGGTTCATTTGAGGGAGAAAAGCACCATGGAAGAAGAAGAAGTCAAGAAGCTGGAGGAAGAAATGAAAAGGGATTTTCTAGATAAAAGGACTGTGGTAATAAAACAGGATGTGCTCAATTATGTTGATAGATTTGGAGACTACCGCAGAGATGTTGGCACTATGATACATATGTTGTACTTGATGGCAACCCACTCATCTGAGATGATAAATTATAGTGCAGCAAAGTTCACACGCTTTTATGCAGAGAAAATTTTATTTCATGTGGAGAAACGTTCACGGACTTTTAAGCAGAGAATAGTTTATTTCATGTAGAGAAAAGTTCACGGAATTTTATGCAGAAAAAAAGTTTATTTCGTGTAGAGAAAAGTTCATGGAATTTTATGCAGAGAAAAGTTTATTTCATGTGGAGAAATGTTCATGGAATTCTATGCAGAAAAAAGTTTATTTCATGTAGAGAAAATTTCATGGAATTTTATGCAGAGAAAAGTTTATTTCATGTGGAGAAAAGTTCACGGAATTTTATGCAGAGAAAAGTTTATTTCATGTGGAGAAAAGTTCACAGAATTTTATGCAGAGAACAATTTATTTCATGTGGAGAAAATTTCATGGAATTTTATGCAGAGAAAAGTTTATTTCATGTAGAGAAAAGTTCATGGACTTTTATGCAGAGAAAAGTTTATTTCATGTGGAGAAAAGTTCACGCACTTTCATGGTTTGTTCATGGTATTAGTCCAACAGTTTCTGATCCTATGGTTTTGGTCTGTGGTATTGCATCCAAAAGTGTTGATCCCAAGTATTGTGTTATTGTGTTATTATGGTTTTGGACCGTGGTATTGTGAAAGGCCTATGACTATAAAAGAGGAAGGAGATAATTTGGCAAAGCATCAACTGAATTATTGAATATCTGATAAAGTGCTAGATCTGGAATACTGTGATTGGGTTATGGTGCAGATTTGGATCTGAGCTAAAGAGGGATCTCAGCGGTTGATGGAGAACAAAATCTAAGGATAGATCGAGATCAAATGGTTTGAAATGAACTATCTCTATATATTTGATTATGCTTATTCTTGATCTGTATACTAACGCTTGTAATGATCTGATCTAGGTATAACTTAAGTTTGAAATCGTTGCAAGTCATGTTTGAATATTTATAGATCTGTACGCGGGTTGGCTTTGGTGTAAGTGTGTATGTATGCAGGTTTGGTTCATTGTAGTAGCGTATAAAATTTAAGCTATGATATTTGAAGTCACAGGTGGTTCCGGTTGTTGATGGGTTCTGATGACAGTTTAAAGGTGTCAGTATTCCGCATATCCTGTTTGGTTGATTGTGTTTAGCTTCAGTATTGATGGATGAGAACTAATATTGGATCAGGATGATATGGACTAGATCTATGTGCCAACACATATATTATCCTTGTATATGTATTGATCTGGTGTTTGGGTGATTCAGAAGATTGGTTGATTATGTGCTTCAATGATATTAATGGGTCCAGTATTGATCTGGTGTTTGTGTTGTGCTTCAGGAGTATCCAGTTTGAAAATGTATGAAACATGGTACTTGTAGGAGAGAAGATTGTAGGCCATCACCTACGTACTAGTATCTTAGCTAGTAAAAGAACTATGGGGGTTGTAGCTCTCTTCCAGGAGAGACTGGAGAATGAGAGAGGGTTGTAGCTCTCTACAGGTAGAAGCCTGCGTACTGGTATAAGACTACACCAGTACAGAAATATTGTAAAAGGATTTTCTTATTAAGAAGATGATTGAGATGACTTGCAGCAGGTGGTTTTCTCCCACATTGGGTTTCCACCTTATATCATGGTGTTCATGTGTGTGGCTTACGTGTGATGATCTGTTCTATTTTGCTGCACCTGTTTACTGTTAATATGGTTGATAATGTTCTAATGCACTCATTAAGGATCAAATAACTAAATCATAAGAAGTTGTGGAAGTAGCATATATGAATCTGAATATGAAAATGAAAAAATTTTATTGATGTGATAATACTGATTCACCCGCCCCCTCTTAGTATTATTTCCAACAATTGGTATTAGAGCAGGTTCTTTTATAGAAGCTTGATCACTTGAAGGAGATCCTTAGAACAATGGGAAAGAAGCTTAATAAGAAAGCACATAAGCAGAAGAAGACATCTCAGAAGAACTATGACAATGGGAGAATTGATTGGGGATTAGGTGTAAGAAGCTCTTCAGATTCAGAATCAGATTCAGAATCATTTCAGAATGAAGATGAACTATCAGGTATGAATTTTCTATCCTCTAATGTTCCAGCTATCTATCCATTTGGAAAAGATGAAAGTGATAGCAAAACAACTAAATTTTCTCTTACGGGTGAACAAGAAAGATATCAAATAGAGGCAGAATTTAAAAGGCTTTCACACAAAATCAGAGATCAACAAGGTCTATTGAACAAAAGGGAATGTGACTTCAAAGAAGAAGCTACCAAACTAA